>JAJQWJ010000016.1:11872340-11984840 GCA_023637945.1 Phaethornis superciliosus | reverse complement strand
CACACAAGTTCAGAGCAGGAATTCATAGCATAGCCATAACATGAATGTTCAGGCAGAAATGGTTTCAAGCTCAGTGCTTTCATCAGTGAAAACAACAGAACGTTTAAAAATATACCTATGGAAAACACAAGCTACCATAAGATCAGGTAATATAAATATTAATGTTCTTCTAATAACAAATATTTTGTTCTTCTAGGTGACTGGTAGAAGATTGAAATGTTATTATTTTATATGTATTTCTTGTTTTGACAGCTAAGTCTCCCGGCAAAATTATGCTATGAGGTCAATGTATGTATTTAATGTGAAATTTGCTTTTTTTTAGACCTTAACAAACGCAACAAATAAACATAGCAGTAAGCATATATAAGTAACTTCAGTTACACTTCTAGTAAAAAAAAATACATATCTAAAAACTACAGTTCAATGGGTGAAGTTCAAAATAAAGCAGAGATCCAGATATATGCATCCAAACTTCAGATTCTCAGAACCAGAACTACCCCTACTCAACCCACTGTGCTACGAAATTCAAATCACTGAATTTAAACCAATAGTATTATTCTGCTATTGGTTTCACACAGACATCTACTCCCCTGTAAGACCTCTGCTTTTATATATATAGTCATTTTTATTATTATTTTTAAATTGATTATGGCAGAGAGCATAAGTGATGGGCATTCTTTCTTTGTACACCAAAAAACCCCACTTGAGTTTCCATGTACAGACACTTGACAGCACAGACAAGATTAAACTTCAGGATTAATGTCAGGAAAAACAGAGCCAGTGCTGTGGTTTCTTACAAGATCAAATTCCTAAGTATTAATTGATCCAGGATTGTTATCTTCCTATAGGCAAGAGCCTTGCCCAGCACCACACAATATGAGACAGCTAATAAGTAGTTCAATGAGAACATGATGAGATTTTCTTTTAAAGGAAAATAAGTGGTACAAATTTTAACAACGCAAGTTGGAGTTGCCAACACATCTGTACATCCCTGTACATCCCTTTCCATCAACCCCCCAGAGGGTTCTTTAGCATAAGTTAATTTTTTGGTTTTTTTAATTAAAGAAAATGCCTTTGCTGCTTTAGGAGTAGTGATGCAGGATCAGTAAATACAGCTCTATGAGAAAAATTAATTTTGGGGAAGCAAGAATTAAATTGTTTCCACACCTTCTACCTTCAGTAAAGCAACAGAGAGGAAATGGAGTCCTATATGCTGGAATTGCCCTTTCATGTGCTGCTTCTGCTTGTCTTTGACCTGTTCTTCTGTACCTGCTTCAAGAACTTTGCTTCGGGCTTCAGAGCAATCGCAGCATTGAAATGCTAAAAGGGGCAGCACACAGGAGGCTCACAGGTGTCTCGGAAATGACTTAACAAGCTTTGCACAACATATCGGTCAGTGTCTCTCCATGGGGAAAAAAAAAAAAACAAACAAAAAACACATCAACCCCAAAAAACCCAAACCACAACAAAAATCACACACAGAAAAATACCAAGAAAAAAACCAAACAAAAACCCCACCAAACAAAAAACAAAAACCCAACACAAACCCAAAAGTCAACCTCCAGAAAGGCAGAACACGGCATTTAAAGAGATCACTACTTAATCTCAAAACCTGAAAAGTAAGTCTTGAACTCGGAGATTTTAAGGGCAAAGACAACTTTTAAGCCACCACCTCCTACCAGCTTCAAGATATCCCAAAAGAGAATCAGTGTAAACATTTTTACGTGGTGTTAAAGAGGACAAATCTTCCTCGACTGTCACATCTGAAAGCCAGCCAGGCTCCAGACATCAGCCTGCAGATCAACACTGACTGCAGCTACAGCTCATCACCAGTAACCTGACTGCTTCACCTGGCACCCTTCCTTACCTGGGCTCAGGAAATCAGATTGCAGCAGTGCTTCGGCCAATTTCGGTTGGTTTTGGATGGGTTAAGAAAACGCACTTCAGAATCCATCTCCATTGGAAATGCCGGGCAAACAAGACCTCGACTACAGCTTTCAGCAGCCACATGAAGGTTCGGCTTTCAGCTGACCATTTGAACTAGATCAGCCAAACAGCGAATGAAACAGTGAGGAATAAAACCTAAGAGGATCACTTCCTCCAGTACAGGCCCGTCTGCCCAGCATTCATCTTCATCAGTGATATTGATACGCATCGTGTACTTTGATGTTCAACCTGGCAAGATATTACACACACACTTTTTTTTTTTCTGTCCACTTTCTCCTCAACCGTTTTCCCACCCATAGAAAGCCAATAATGAAGTGACAAGTAGTCAAGAGAAAAACAAAGTTGTCAAGTGATGCGACTTTATGGTAACAAATCACACTAATAATGAACAGTTCTCAGAACAAAAGCGGAATTCATCAAGGTATTTTAGAACAACTCGCAGGCCTTTTGACAAGGAAAAAGAAACATTAACACGAATACTTGGGATTCTGAAGTTAAAGGAGATGTTAACCCAATCTGGTTTTGTACCATGTCAGAGCTCTAGGACTTCAGTCAGGATCTCGTGTCCAAGAGGTCAAACATGCAACATCTCCTCAGTCCCTAGAACAACTCCTGTGTTTCAGCCTTCCTTTTGGTAGAAGACATCTCAGCTGCAACATACCCAGCTACTTGCACACATCTCCAGAGTGCTGCATCCTGTGTGGAGAGCCAGTAAATTTACCTTCTCGTTTCTGGAGCAAAATGAAACACCTAAACCTAGTAAAGCTATCTAGAACCAGCTGTTACCATACTGTCCTACATGGACACAGGCTTTGTTTACTACTCTGAACTTCATTCTTCTCTATTATTATTTTTTAACCTTATTACCCACTTTTGTTTCTGGGTATATAAACAGAATTAAGAGCTCACGGATCTTAACCACCACACCCAACCTGAAATCTGAAAAAAGCTTTAAAATTACGAAGAAAATACCCATTGAAGGTATATAACTAAAGTTTCGATGTGATGTTCATGATTCTTAATACAGGGGAAAATACATAAAGCCTGGACACCACTTTGCAATGTCAACATAAGGCACCCCAATTAAAAAAAAAAAAAAAAAAAAAAAAAAAAAGAGGAAAGAGACTACGAAGTATTTAAGTCAGTAAACTAGTGAAAACCATGGCAATCCTCTAGCTTGCTGTATGTTGCATGCCCTGCAAAAATGGTAAGTACATGACCTGAATCAGATCCTTAAAAATTCCTGTTGTAAGAATAACAAATACTGTAAAGTTGTTGCCATTAGAACAGGAAAAAGAAATGCCTGTAGATGAAAAATAAAAGGAAAGCTTATCTGTAGCAGGCTATTAACACCTGTTCATTAAAAGAGTTAACTCCTTCCTGTTTTGTGTTCTAACCAAGCACCCTTCCAGCTGTGGAAGAAAGGTACCAAATTGACCTGTTCTATAAAATTATTGAACTGCTCATGACAAAACACTGAAAGCTAACTCCTCTGTACACGTTATTTATGCAGGCAAGAAGACAAGGTACAAAGAAAAATTCAGACTTGGCTGTTCTTATAGGAGCTTGAAAATCCAGAGCTCTCTACGTGCTTCTTGGCAGTGGACAAGGTATGCTACCTATTTAATTTTGTTACTAATGTCATGCTACAACAGAAATAATTCTTTTGCCTCTGTGCAGACACAGACTGCAGCATTATGCCTTCTAATTACAAACCCACTCATATGAAACTTACTGGTAAGTGTTTCTAAGCCTGGGCAGCAGATTACAGTTCTAATATTAATAGGTCAGATATGTTAAGAGTTAAGTGTGTTTGTGAGCAGCCTGATAGTAGAGTACAGCTGATGCATTTGGGTTTTACTAATCTTTAAATTGGCCACACAAACTCAAAGGAAAGGGCAAAGGTAACTGTCAGGACAGTGCTCTTAGGGTAGGAGCCAGAGTTTTTCCTCACAGAGCAGAAACAAATGGTGAAAGTCCCTGAAACAGCCATAGCTGACAAGCCACGTCTGACAGCACAATGGGACCAATGATTTTAACTGTTATATGATCCAGCCATAAAGAACAACTTATTACTCCTCTTTTCAGCCCTGCTGTAACCATCTCTCCAAGACCTGAAAGCTTGCATCTCCCATACTTTAAGCAACCTTCAGTTCCTTTAAAACTTAACCAGGCCCTTGGAGAACTGCCAACATTGCACAGCATTGATTCTCTATCTTAGAAAAAGAGACAAACCTGACACAATAATACTTCAGAAAGGAAGTCAGACAGTTCCTTTCCCTATCTCCACTAGAAATTTAAGATCCAAATACTTTCTAATAAGGAAGAGTGCACAGGCAATATATTTTTTTATTTCCCGCCTCATTCAACATTTGTGTTACTTAACAGCAAAGGACTGTTTGCTTTCAGCAGAAAGAGCATCGGTTCTCCCCATCTGGCTGAAAGTAACTTCAGACAGTAAATTGGACTGCCTTTAGAAAGATCAAGTTACAAATATTAACCCTTTAAATTCACAAACAACACACCCTGTAAAATTTGACTGCTCTGAGAAGCTTTACAACAGATTAAAAAGGGAAATAAATGCAGGCAGATCTAGAAATTTTCATTAATTGCATAAAATTGACATATCCTGCAAAGAGACAGTCCCACCCAAAGTGCCAAAATGGGGGAGGAATAGCAACCAGATACCACTTATTTCTGGGACACTCAGACTGCCTTCTAGAGCAAAGTATTTTAAACAAAGCACCCAACACTGAATTGTAAATCAGCTTTCCACACTTGTGGGGTATCCAGGGTTTCTGAAGCAGTCTGAAGAGTTTGGTACAGATGTTGCAGTAGTTCCATTGGCTCTGATTTTTGACAGGGAAGTCAGCTATCTGGCTCAAGTAGTTCCTTTCAATTATCACTAACTTAGGGCCATTGTAGAAGTAGCTGAAACACCAGTAAGTAAGTACACACACACAGCACCTTTCTTGACTTGGTGTGTGTTGGCTTGGTGTGACTCCTAGTACACACAGCAGGCTCCAGTTTTTATTTTCCTTCCTAGCTCAGTGTTGCAGCAGATTTAATATTCTGGCCTAATGCAGGGGAACACTTTAACTTTTCATTTGAAGTCTAAGGATGTGTGTAGCACTTTCAGAATGTTAAGAATTTTGCTTCACTAGGTCAGCACCCTCAATAACTAACAGTACTGTCCCATCACAGCACAGATATCTTACTAATCAGACAGTTCAAGAGCTATTTATTCCCCCTGCATTGAGCTATGGCCTTTGGGAAGTCACAAAGCCTTACAGCATCTTTAAGTAAGCCTTACTTACCTCTGAATTAGAAGCCAGGTGTACCACACACATTCACGATCTGCTCTCATGCAGAACATATCCATCAGATACAGCACAAAACATCTGTCACAAAGGACACCAACTTTTGATGAGATCAAGAACTCCCAAATCCTACTGGAGGGATGAGAAGGATGGCATAACATTTTTGCTGTTATTAACATTAAACCCAGGTTGTTTCATACTAGGCATGCATCTTCTATATTTGTGTCTAAATTACTTTGGGGAAAAAAAGTGTTTCTAATGATCCTTCAGTTGTTTTAGGAAAAGGGTTGTTACTATAAGGGACATTTTAATCCTTACCTTAAACCCAGACTTGAAGTGTTTTCTTCAAAGAGTGGGCTAGCCTGCATTTCAACCTCTTTGACAGGCATCTTTAAGTAACCTTCCTGTCAGACTGACACTCTAAGACCTATTTATTCTCACCCAAGAAGATCAGAAGCACACACTGTTCCAGACTAGAACCCTCCAGCAAGTATCATAAACTAGTGACAACATTTGGGATTGAGGGTAGCATTGCTTGAATTTTCTCTATTCCAGTACTGACATGTAAGCTCACTAATACTGTAGTGAGGATGCCACGTCTGAAGCCTCATTTGTTCTGTGACATTGCCACAGTCATCCCTAAAACTGGTCCATGCTCACAACTACTCATCTTCCTAAATTCTGCAGAAGAATCCTTTTGAAGAGTTCCACAACATTCTACAGAAAATTCTGATTCTACAGAAAATGACATTCTGTAGAATGTCTTCTGATGTCAAAAAAAAAAAAAAAAAAAAAAAAAAAAGAAAAGAAAAGAAAAGAAAAAAAGAAAACCTCAGCAATACACTTCAAAGGTGTTTCTGTAGAATTACTTGGAGGGAGATCCCAAAGTGAACTGAAAAAGTCTCGCTGCGATTATATTTCCTCAATAAACTTGCACTCCAGATTCTTGTATAGTACTTCCTTCAAAAAGGAAAATAAACCTTACAACGCAGGCAGAATTTGTATAAAAATTGCCCAAGCAGAAAGAGCCAAAGACCTTTGTCAGAGCAGAAAAAGGAGAACATCCCAGAGACCCTACTCCCTCTTTGCAGGTTCTTTAAATAGTTCTTGTCACTTAGTTGGCCGAGGTTAGTACCTATATAAAAAGACCTTTTAGCAATCGGAAGTCAGAGACGCCCAGAAAGCTTAAAGAATGAAATAGTCAATTTAAAAAGAGAGCAGATACACTTAAATAAAAATCAAAGTATCCCCCCACCTTTTAACACCTAAGTAATTGTATTCTCCCTTTTATTCCTCCCCCACAGCAGGGCCAGCTGACCTGCCTCAGCTGGAGGACATGAGAACAACCCAACCCATTCCCTGAGACCCCATAACAATTAAATCACCCGACATCATTTATTGCTAAATACCTGTAAAGGAAACAAAGGGATTGGAACGTCCTGGCTGTTCGCTTTGCTGCCCATAACTTAAAAGCTGAGCCAAGTGCACAATATTTGAATCAATATTTGCAGAGGGCTCCTTACATACAGCAAACTCTATTTAGAGCTTCTCCAAAGTTGGGAGTCTACCCAAGGAAATGGGAAAAGTAAACGAACTCTTAGCCCTAGTTCTACCTGCTCAAGGACATCAGCTCGAACAGCAACCGGTCTATTCAGATTACTGCAGGACGTTTTACTGGTTTTCTAAACCACGCATAAATGATACACTAAATTCTAGAAAAGCCATTACGTGCCACGCCTGTACAACTTTCATCTCCTCTACATCCTGCCAGGGAACAGTATCCTACCTCTTACTCGGCCTTAAACGTGTCAGAAAAGAAGCAAAGCTGTTTCTCCAGGTCTCACAACACGCTGATTACTTTTTGCGGGTCGGCATCCTCTCGTAGCATTGAGTCATCCACACCTCAGCTAAGTTAAAGCCACTGAAAAGTTGCTGGCAGATATCTTTAGGTAGCAGTTTTCCCAGGTTTGGGTTTATCAAGCTTCGACCAAAATGCAGAGCACAGGAAAGAGCTCAAACCTGCGCCTCTAAGACCCGTTGAAGGCGAATTTTCCAAGCCCGGGCAGTTCCACAGCCCCTGCCCGGTGCCCGGGAGTTTCTGCGGGGGAGGGAAAAGCGTAGGGAAGTGCGAGAGAGGAGGGAAAGGAACAAAGCGGGACCCAACCTTCGTCCTCAGGGTCTGGTGGATGTCCGCTGCCAGCTCCCCTTTCCACCACTGCTCCTCCTCCATCCTTTTTCTTCCCATCCACACAAAGGTCCGGAAGAGAGACGGGGCCGCTCTGCTGGGAAGGGAGAACAAACCGGACAAGTCTCCCGCAGCTCTTCCTGCTGGCTCTCCCGCGCCCCACCAGCTCCTCTCCCAACCGCTGACCCTATTGATTTATTGATTTATTGATTACCTTCCAGACCACACAAAACTCTCCCTCCCCTCGGCGGGGGCAGCCGCAGCCACCACCCGGCGCCGGCGGAAACGCTGCCCGCGGCGCGGAACCTCCGCGGGGCGGCCCGAGCCCGGAGGGAGCGGCCGCGGCCCCCGCTTTCCCGCCCCCTCCGCCGGTGCTGCTCGCAGGGGAATGAAAGTTAAGTAAGAGCCGGGTGGGCAGGCTGGATGGGACAGTTCCTCCTCCTCCTCCTCCTGCCTGCACCCCGGGAGGGGCTGGGGGGAGCCAGGGGCGGCCTTAAGGACAGCAACACCCGGGGGGGCTGACTTGGGTCTTGCTGCCTTGAGTCGTCTATTTTAGCTGGACTGGAAAGGGTGGTTGCAAGTAAAATTGCCCAAGGAAATGAAATACTAAGCTTCTCCCAGTAATGAAGGCTCTGCACACTCAATAAATATCCTCAGTATTAACAGAAAAGAATTGACTTCTTCGTTGTCTCATGGATCTGAATACAAGATACCTTATCTTAAGCTGCCAGAAACCATAGATAAACGTGCTTGTTTATGTCTGAAGTCTGGCAGGAGCACAGCTCCCTCTCAGACCATATGTCAAGGTTTCCCTCTTACAGAGTTTTCCAGAAAGCAACTTCGTCCTGCACAGGCACTGAGCTGAGACCAGAGGATGCCCTTCCCTCTGTTTTCTGTGCTTCAGATGTAATCGTGTGCCTTTGGGAAAGGTCTCATCGTTGTTACACAGCAGTGCACAGCACCAGCTATAGGAGGACCCTGGCTTGCTGCCACAGAACCTGGAGATCTTGGGGGATCTTGCTGTCAGATCTTGGTGTCAGATCTCAGCCTGCCTAAAACTTCAAAACATGGTGTCGGTCACTGTTTTGCACTGGAAGCCCAGAGGATCCTCATCCTTTAAAAGTTTCATGCTCAAAGAGCTCCAGAAATTGACAGGCAGCTTTATTCCTAGGTCTCTGAGGGCTGTGTTTATAGTCCAGTGGATATTTCAGCAGATGGAACTGAAATCTTTAAACAAGTCTTACTTACCACTTCAGAAGCCAAGAAAATCACCACACAAACTACTTTATACCAAATCTCACTGTTGATCCATGAAGGATGGAGAATTTTCATGAGAAAGCCTACAAGGCCTAGCAATGGCTTTTCTGTTTAAAGAACTACATCTAATTTTTATAATTATATTTATATATTTATAATAATTGCTGCTCATTTGGCACTCAAAGTTGCAGAAGAAACTCAATAAAACATTTTTTTCCATTGCTTTATTGAAGGAAAGGAACAACAAAAATCTGCCTGCTACAGCCAAAGTAAATATTTGAGTTGCTTTCTTAGTGTTCCTGGAAAAATATTTTTGTGATCAAAGAAAGTTGTTGCCCACATCTTCTGGGTAAAACATTCCCCAGTTGTTTATAGTCTGTTTGCTGGCTATAAAAGAGCAGTGAAGTTAAGTGTCAAGAGCTATTAAGCTGACTGATAAAAGCTGCCACCAAGTGTCCATCAGAAATAGTTTTCCTTCTTTTCAATATAATCCAGTATGCCCTAAACAAAGTATTTAGATGCCTTAAATTGGGGCAGAAGACATGGTAGGTTTTTTTCTAAAACTGAGCATGTGGTGCTCAACTGTTTTGCTGAGTAACAGCTGGAGCATTTCTTTGCAAGTAGTCTGTTTATGGTGAATTTGCTGTAACACTTTTTTTATATAACTGTATTATATCAATAGAGTTATCTTTTTTTTAATTGTAAATCAGTGTAAATTTACAGTGTAAATCAAACCAATAGTATTATTTGAAAGAAAGAATACCAGTTCTTTGAAATTAAGTTTCAAGAATAGGAAAGTAGCACAGATTTTCAGAAAGTCACATCCAGAGTATGATTTAAAACTCTTGTATTTTAAAAATCTGAATAATTTTTTAAAATAATCTTGAGATTTCACACAAAGTGAAAAGCTCTTCCATATTATGTTGTGCTTAGTTTTGCAGCTAAAAGAATTGATTTTAACAGATTATGTGCCATGTGTTTTGTTTGTTACATTTGAAAATAAGTAAAAAGTATCAAGAGTTTCCTTCAGTAAATGCATTAATATTAAAAATAGAAACACATAGGGAAAAGGTTCTCCTTTCTGTAGTATGGCTCAAACAAACTACTGTTGATTAAAAAACCAACCAACCAAACAACCACCAAACAACCATGTCTAATACCAGAAAAAAGTCACAGTACCAAATCAGAGAGGGCAGTAGTTCTTGACTTGGTAAAAGCTCAGACATAGCCTTGAACCTTGGAATTGCTTTACTTTGGAGGAGGGAATGCCAGCAAGAACACCTACATAAAACAGAGAATCCAGTGCTTTCCATCTGATAGTCCAATGAGCAACACAGAGACATTATCTGCTATTTTACAATATCAGACACTGATATTGTAAAACTTGACTACAGGTGCAGTATATCCTTTTCCATCTAAATAGATAATTTAATCATCATCGGGTTCTGATGTAATGGACCAAGTTTGGGTTATGACATAAGCTTTAGCCATAATAGAACTGTGTTAGAACTGTATTTTAAAAAACAAACAGATAAAAGTAAAATCCACTGAGACTCAAAAGTAGGTTTGCACAGAGTTTATATTAATTTTGAGAAGTTTTATGTCACCCCTTTATCAGGGGTCATTAGTAACGCACAGGTGCAGACTCAGTTAAATTTCCTAAAACAACCTGAGTTTGTAAGTCAAGTCAATGAAATTGTTAATGTTGAGTGTTAGAGTTTAATTAAGCAAGTTAATATCTGTATCACTAATGCTACCATTTGGGGGACTGGGATAACAAATTTGCTTTAAGACAACAAAACCCTCTGAAAATACCTGAGAACATCAACTACAAAGTGACCAAAAAGCAGCTCCATATCTTATCTCTATCCCAAAGGGCTCAGAAGAGGAAGGGGCTCAGCAGGAAAGTGATGCAGTGGAAATACTGCAGTAAGGAGACAGCACAACCTGCAGAGAGAGGCTGCACCCATCTCAGCAAGGAACTGGGCTGCTCTTGGTTGAGCCTGTGTAGAAAAAAAAAATAGGCTTTTTAGTCAGGTATAACACAGGCAGCACAGGTTATGCCTTTGCTCCTGCCAGGGAGATTCTGTGTGTCGGGAAGACACCAAGCAGCCACTTATTCACCTCACTACTACAGATGGAGAGGCACTGCCTTCTCCTGGCAAGGCAGCCACAGAGATTGCCCTGCACAGCCCCCAAGAATCCCTTTTTCTTCAGATGAGCACCCCAGCTCCTTAAATACCCAGGTGCCTCCCATTTCACCAGGATTCCAAAGCTATGTTGGCTAAGCAGCAACTTGAGCACTGTTTTAAGCCAATTTGAGAGCATTTACACAGTACAGTGGTTCCCTTCTGGTGAGAAGAAGAGCTTCATTGACTCTGGTTCTCTATGTCCATCCTCTACCTTCCACTGCCCTAACTATTGAGCTCCTCTGTCCTTTCTCCCATGTTTTTGTTATCTGATCTACATTACTGAAATGAGTTTTTCTACTGTGTCAGTTTTCTGCAATTTTGAAGAGTGAAAGTGGTTCACAGAGAGATCTGCAGCCAGCACAAAGCCAACAGCCTAGAGGCAAAGCCTTCAGCAGCAAGAGGTGAGTAGTGTCTCTTCCTTCAGCACTGTTAAACTCGGATAATTTCTGGAGTTGTGCCCAAATCTGCTTTCTCCTGTTCCCTCCAAGAGCTGGCACTGGTAGGGCTGGGCAGTGAGGGTCTGATCTGGCAAAAAAATGCTCAGGGGAAGATCCTATAAAAAAGTGTGGGCACAGCTCCACACCTTACTGACTTAGCTGCATCAGATTTAATACAAATATTAGCAAGCTCATCAGAGACACAAGAGCTGTGTGCTGTCAAAGATGGCAGAGAGAAGGACAGGGTAAGAAAGTTATAATTTTTTTTTTTTTAAAGGCAATGCTACAGAATTAGGACTGCCCTCAGGAGCTGTAATTATGAACCCTGGCTGGTCTGAAGTGCCTTAAACTCAGTGACTTCCTGGTGGGTGTGTATCCATGTCGGACAGTGCAAGAAAAGGACACTGTAACAGATAATGCTCTAGAATTTGAGGAGAATAATGTGTTTCTGTGTACCTTGAAGAGCCAATTTTATTCAAAGTCTTTAAAATGGTAGTTTTTTGATTTTTGCTGATGATAAGTGTGTTGAGTCAGGATGCTTGTGCCTTGCTGTAAGGCACTGAGAGCCCCTAGGGGAGGCTTGTGGGCCTTTTGTCACCCAGCAGCCTGAAATACCTGATCTTGGGGACCTGGGATGATGCCCAACCTATCCGCCTCTGAATTTCCCCTTCAAGCACACTGCTCCCTCATCGCCATTTCTTTGTGGTCTGAGCACTCATTTCCCCATTCCTCCTCTAAGCCAGTGGTTTATGTGGAAATGAAAAACCCTGTGAACATGCCCTTCCGAGGTCTGTCACTTTTAAACCTGCTTATCAAGCACCCAGTGGACATGGCCTCTCCTGCACACAGTTGCTGAAAAAAAAAAGGGGGAAATGACAGTGCCACTGTGGGGAAAGGGGAGCTGCAGGTCATGGGTGCTGTCCTCATGTATCTCCTCAGTCCACTGCTGGACCTGGCTTGTTTCAGTTGTGAGAATGGCCACAGGGGCTGGGAACAGGGCCATGGCAGGACAGTGGGGACAGTGAGCTCCCCAGCAGAGAGCTGCCAGCAGTCAGGAGGCCCCCAGGGCTGTGTGGTGTAACCATGGCTCTGCCATAAGATGGGCTTCAGGGACACAGCACTACTTAGTGAGGCAGCATAATGAAAAAACCTGAAAGAACAGGAAATAGACACTTTACCCCCTTATTCTTTTTATTTATTTATGTAGCTATATTTTTTTAAGCATGAGGATGCTGACTGTTCAAGTGTTGACTGCTGCACCAGAGGGCAGTCTAACCTGGGGAGCAAAGCAAACCAGGGGGACTGATCTCAGCCAGTGCCAAGCTTTCCCTGCTCTGTTGATAATTGTGCAGAGTGCTCAGGCAGTGTGAAATCCCAGCTTTGCTTGAGCTGGAAGTGCATTGCTGTATGACACCAGGGACAGACATGGGAGGGAGAGCAGAGATGAATTCTTGTGGCAGAAAAACCCTCCTCTGCCTTGGGAGGAGACCCAGACAGAAAAGTGTGTTCACAGCAAGGTCCATGCTAGTCTCACCAGCTGAGCCTTTTCCCTCTTGCTAAGTGGACACTGAAGGTGGGTGCTCCTGCCTTTCCTTGCCTCAGTTCCCTGGATATGCTGGAGGGACTCACTTGTGACAAAACATGGTGTAAAGGGCAGTTTTGACATTTTCTGTGAAGGATGCTGCTGCAGTGTAACAGGTCTTGTGTAGCAGGTGTAGATGGCATCCTGCTTGGCCAGGACATTTCTGCTTCCTGATGGCCTTTGCCCATATGCTCACTCAGTTACTACCATTCCCAACTCTTCTCCCACCATTCCTGAAGTGGAGGCAGCTTGTGTGGGAGCAGTGCTCCCTTGAGTCAGCTTTGCTGTGAGAACCAAAGCTCTTTATTTGGTGGTTTTCCAGCAACTTTGTGTTTCTGGAGTAGAGACTTTATGTAAATCTCAGTTGCATTTTCAAAAGAAAGTAAGTAACTGTTTGGCTGGAGGACAAAGGCAGCATAAACCAAAATGCAGCCTGAAAATGCAGGAGCAAGCCAGAATGTGTTACTTTTAAAATTCTCCAAAGTCTGAGCCAGTAATTTTGAGTTTTACTGGGGGTCCTTTCTATTAATATTTCAATAGTTGGCCCTGTAGTGACCCAGACACACTTGGACCTTGCCATGTGCCCTTCCCTCCCTCCTTTCCTGGGTGAGGCAGGAGAAGGGGTGACCACAGCTCTTGAGATGATTCTTCTTGCAGGATTGGGCTGAGGAGACATTTTGTTCAGCATGCAAGTTGCTCCTAAGGCATCATAGGAGGAAATGAATCTTTTTCAGAGGAACCCACTTGTACCACTTCAAATGCTTGTGCCTCTCTCACAGAAATACAATACATGGTATCTTTGAAAAGTTTCAGCCCAATGGGAGGTCAAACACTAGTGAAGCTGTTCCTCTCCCTCTTGCCCTTTGTATTTTATCACTTTGGGGTTTTCATTGCTCAGAGTCCTGAATGGCAGCTGATGCCTGGGGCTGTGCAGTGCAGGGGCAGGACTGTGACCTGACGGGACATCTGGGATTGTGCCCCAGAGAGGACAGGAGAAGGCTAGAGACAACAGTCCTGTGCTGTTCTTGCAGGGAGGACCTCCAGGACCCAAACTGAGCACTTCTTGGTTCTCTATTATTTGCATTTTGAAAGTTCATATTCAAGACTCATTTCACTAGAATAAAAAGGGTGCTTTTCCAGCCAGTTAGTAACTTTCCTTGGTTCTCATCTGGGGAAACCATCTTGTGTCCCCCTGAAACACTCCCTGCCAGGGCCTTCTCTGGAGATATAAGGGAAGACTGAGTGGCTGAGCTGATCCAAATGTTCACTGCTTCTTCCCCTCCATCCTCTTCTTCTTAGACATATTCCCTGTGGTGATCTCCCAGCTCTGGTACCTGCCTTGTGCCAAGTGTGTTTAGCTCATAATATGAGAGAACATAGAAAAAAGGCACACAGAGAAAGGAAATTCTGGAACTGCTTCTGTCAATGGGAAGCTGCCTGCAAAAGTGCACCCCAGGACACCCTAAATGAGGGAGATCTGGAAAGAGAAATGTGTTATCTGAGCACTCACTGTCAGGGAAAGGAACCCTGCCATCTGGGTGAGCAGCTTCAGGGGAACAGGCAGATTTTATTCTTCTATTCTTGCAGATTTTCTTGCACGGAGAGCAGAAAAACCTGTGCATTGCCTGGCTTGCTGGGCTGGGAGGGAGCCCCTACAAAATCCATTTCTAGATAAACTTAGCCATGCCTGTGGAATCTGTAACACAGTTTTGAAATGCCTTTTGGGACACCACTTTTATAAATATCAAGACTGTTCCAGCAGTATTTTTGTTCAGCTTTATTTTATAAAATGTATTTGAAAATATTTTTGTAAGATATAACGGTTACTGTAGTTCACAAAAATCATGCAAATATTTTGACTTCAGAAAGTAAGATAAAAAAAACCCCAAACCTTTGTTCTTGTGGGATATCCCTTCAGTGACTAAATATGGAGATTAGAGGAATTTGGAAGTTCATGGGAGTTTTATTAAGTGAGAAAGGAGATGAGAAGATTACTGGAGTCCAAGAAGATTCATCTGATAGTGAGGAAGACTCCTTCCATCTGGCTAACAAGACAGAGACCACTGTGCTACAGGAGTGTTGGACATCCTGGGCCAAGGCAGCCAGAATGAGTCTTTATAGCAAGAGAATTCTTTGCTCTGGTAATAGTGAACCAGTTTGGAGCATGTCCCTGTATTAGTTGCTACAGAGGAGGAAGAAAAAAATGCTAAGCTCAGCTTAGTAAAAGCAAAAATCTCATCTGAGCAAAAGCTGGGCTTCTGAATTTTCCTGTTATTTTTTTTCTGTATAATTTAGAACCAAAACATTGGGTTTTGTAGCATCTGTAATATTTGCCACACAACATAAAAAAGCAAAATATCAATAAGGTAGGGTTATCTGTAGCACTAAGCTCTTGAGGAGGATCTTGGCAGCACCACAAGCTCTAGCAAAGGCTGGCAGGGATGAAGGGAGTATTAATGAGTATGTTTTTGGAGTGAAGGTTCAAGCTGTCTTTGACAGCTGAGTCTTATCAGCAAATTTCACCCTGTGCCATGGGTTGGAGGTCCCCAGGGATCTGGCTTGCAGAGTCCACTCTAGGCTCTGGTCACAGCTTGCCAGAACCTGTCTGAAACCAGATGCAGGGCTCCAGTGGTGATATATTGAGGCTGAAACCTGAAAAACTCCAGTGATGCTCAGTGCAACAGCTCGTGTCTTACCTTTAACCTTAAAAATGAGATCTCTCTTTTGTGTCATTTCCTATTTAGACTGGATGCCTTGCTTGTTAGTACTGCTTTGATGGGGCTGAGGGCTGCTTTTACTTTTACAGCTTTAGATGGCAACTTCCTGGCTTTTAAGTAGCTGGTAAAATGTAATTCTGTATTAACAAGGATCATTAGCATTATGGGGTGTAGGGGAAGGCAGTGCAGTGGTACTATCTCCATCATCAGTGGCACTTCTGACCTCAGCTTTCAGGAAATGGTTGTTGGGCTCCATGCTTTATAATAGTAATATAATAATCAAAGCATCCTGCACCGGTATTTGAGTCTCATGTCCATGCCCTGTTGGAATCTTGCAGAAAACAAATGGGTGACTGAGATTTAGAGATGCATGAGGCTGCTTGAAAGTGAAGCCTACTGGTCCTGGTACCCTGTGGACTAGTTGATAGCATCAAGTCAAAATCCAAATAGACAATATTGGATGTTACTGCCAAAAAAGGTGGTATTGTATGATCCCACACATGTCCATGCACAGGTTTCACTTTGCTGGACTGAGGTCTCATGCATTTCCTATTTTGTTCCCACAGGCTAAGTTCTCATCCTATATTTCACTGAGATAATCTTGATCAGGATATATCAGGAAGCCAGTAAATAAACTGTCTGTCCAATAGGGATCATAAAAAAGCCCGTTTTGTTCAGAGTAAAAGATCTGCAGCCACACTTCATCCTCCTGCTTCAGAGAAAGGATGGTTGATCCAGAGGCAACATCATGGTTCCCAGTGTTGGCATCAAAAGTCTTGATCCGGTACTGCCCGTTGTGGACCAAGCCAATGGCCAAATGCTTGTTGGCCAAAGTGATGTCATAAGTGAAGTAATAAATACCTGGGATGCTGCATATAAATTTCCCACTGGAAGCATTGTAATGTCCTCCCTCATTCATGAGGATCCTGTCAAATTTAATGGGCAGCCTTTCCCTTGGGTAGCTCTTTGAGACAGCCACAGAGAAGGCAGATTTGGCTCTGTTGGCACTACAGGTGCAGGGTCCTGGCATCCCAGTCTCTCCTTTGTTCCCTTTGGGACCTTTCTTTCCTGGTGCTCCATTTTTTCCAGGATTACCTTTTAAACCCTTGGGTCCTCGTGGGCCTGCCTTGCCGATAGCTCCAGCTTTCCCCTTTGGTCCTGGCTTGCCAGGGTTTCCTGTTCTGCCTTGTGGACCTAGAAGACAAATAACCTTGTAAATTTTTCAGTGAAAGAGATGACAGGGCAAGTGGAAAAGGGTTGTATCATTGCAGCACTGTATTTTCATTTAGGAGGAAAACCTTGCTAGAGAGAATCCTGATGAAATACCACCTGGAGCTGGACATCTGTCAGGACTCTCTAACCATGTTAGGCAGGTAGCTGGCATGATAAAAATGGGACTCAGGAGCAGCAGATTTTGTCTCTTTTAAGAACCAAAAAGCTGGTTCAATTAACTGGCTCACTTGACAAAAAAAAAATGAATTAATCATAAAGTTTGCCAAGAAGCAGCTTTAAGACATTTGGGTTTTTCAAGATTAGTGCAGGTTTGTGAAGCTTTTGGAACCTAGCTTTGAGCAGATGGAGTACTTTGAATGTACTGTCTCTTTCTCTTTTTTTTTTTTTTTTTTTTTTTTTTTTAATATGAAACTGTTGGTTTTTAAGCAAAAATAAATACTGCTAGGTGAAGTAAAAAGCTCAGCCTAGCTGGGGAATGAACCTGGTGTGAGCTGGGAAATGAGTTGGGCTGTTGTGGTGATGCTGAAGCTGCTGGCTAGTGCTGATTGCAGAAGTATCTGATACCAGACAAATTCATGGGGATTTATACTCTGTCTCTTGAGCTGCTGTAGCCAGACTAGATTTAAATGCTGCTGTGGGTGGAAACCTACTTTCCAGACTGCCTGTTTTGGGGGAGGGAGAAGAGAGTCAGACTCAGCTTTGGCAAAATGGGGTTATGCTGAATCAGGAGTGCGCCCTAGTGTGGCAGAGGGAAATTGCTCTTACAACTGGTTCTGCTTTGCAGTGACTGAGAGGCTGGATCTGAAAGAGAGCCCCATCTCAGGAGTAAAGAAGGGCTGTTGGTTGCTTTGATTTAGACTGAGCACAGATAGAGCTGTCCAAGGAGCAAATACTAAGTTTGTTTCCCTGACTTTGTTTTGCCTGAGAGCAGGAGTCAGAGACCACCACTTTGTCTCACCTAGAGAGCACACATCAGAACAGGGAAAATCTCTTTTCATGATGAAATGAAGCCAATAGGATGTGAGTCTGAGGCACACACACACACACATGCACACACACACTGCAGTACCTGACAAGTTGGTGTGGGGGAAAGTGGAAATTTCTGGAAGAGTTTTATCAGATGTTGTCTGTTCCAGGGCTCAGATTTGGGGTGACAGGTTGTTGTTAATGGGGCTGTTGTGCTGTTGCTTTTACAGTTTACCCTTGCTGTGTTAAAAAGCACCTTTCTCTTACCTTCCTCACCATGCTCTCCTTTATCGCCGTCCTCCCCGTCCTTGCCATCTTTCCCTGGGAAGCCCATCCTGCCCACTGTCCCTGGAGTCCCAGGTGCACCGGGTGGCCCAGGTGGCCCAGGGGGTCCAGGCAGGCTGCATGCCAGCTGGGGACCCTCCTGTAGCCCACCCTTGGCAAAACCCCCAAGGATGTGGTTTGCCACACAGGGCACAGTCCAGAGGAGGAGGACAGTAGAGATCATGGTGCATCCTGTAAAAAGGAGATGGGATGTGGCTGTTAGGTGTGGTAGGCTGAATGGTGAGAGTCCATCTTCATGCAGGACCTACCCAAGACTCTGGGAATTAAAAGCATTCAAAATAGAATTTAAGTTCTGCATATTATTACGGATAAAGTGTAAAACAAAACAAAACATAAAACCCCACAATTTCCCCTATGGTATCAGTTTCTGACTACCCATGGGTAAAGGTGCTCCTGCCATCCTCTCCCATGCAGAGCATGCCCAGGCTGAGGACTTTTTCCTTCTTTCATTTTGCTGGTGGGGGAGGTTATGGACATGGCCATCAGCTCCCCAGAGGGCTGATGCTCCCTGATGGGCATTGACCACAGGCTAAGGGGAGACACTGGTGGAGTTGGGCTCTTTTCCAGTTGTATGAATGTGGAAACAAGCTGGGATGAAGCAAGTGGGGGATGAAAGGCATCCTCAGGCCAAATTTTTCTTTCTTTCAGCTTCTGTAGCTGGAATCACCCTTCGAGTAATGAGACATGAAACCTAAAAGTGCCTCAGAAATCTGTGGCTGGTTCACTGTTCACTCAGCAGCTCTTTGATTAGGAGAGATCAAGCTAAAACCAGTTTTTTTTTTATTATTTAAAAAAAAAATTAGCTGAGTATCACTTTGATGAAAGCCCTACCCTCAGGCTAAGAGGTGCACACTCTTACTTGATGGAAAAGTTGCCTATGAAACGTAGTTTTTTCCCTTATTACAACTACCTCTGATGCTAGGGAGTTAAATATTTTACCAGAATAATCCATTTGCATGGGCTTTCTTATCACATCCTGAAGTCTTGCTAATGAAATACAGAATGTAAGTGAGGATTGAAAAGGAAGCAAAATGCCTTTCACATGTTTCTTCAAGTGTTGCTGAATCAAATTTGTAGTTAAACACAGATGCAATAGAGGATGAGCTGGGATATCACAGACTTTTCAGTTTCTTGGTGTTTTTTTTTGACAGCCAAGGTCCTGCATGGCATTAAGCCAGACAAGGGGGGGCTTTAGCACCTCTCTAGTACTGTTATGTCCTGCACTGCCCATTAAATGCTTGAAGTATTGGATAAATTTAATGTTGGCCTTAGCACTCTCATCTCAGTATCAGCTCCTGAAAGGAGTAGCAGTGCCAAATTCGGCCAGCAATGTGCTACACATTAATGCTGAGTGGGAGGCCCTCAGTTCTGTGATACGTATAATTAAAAACATGCAGAGAAGTGGGAAATACAAAAGATCTCTGAGCTGCATTTGGCTGCTAAGCTATTTTGTTCTTCACCTCTCTTGCTTTTCTTATACCTGAGTGTATTTGCTGCTGGTGAAAGGTATTGGTTTAATGGCCTTGTGGGATGGAACTCACCCATCAGTGTTAATGTGGACAGTTGAATAAAGGCTTCTTGGTTCCCAGGAAGGGAAACAGGGTGTTAAAATATCTGCAGAGTGGAGAGATCCTAAAGAAAGCTACAGCTCTGCTTCCCATTAACCACCTCAGAAGAAAAGGGGCAGGAGAAAAGTGAGAGGTGTCTGGGGGTGGATAACACTAACAAGTTGTAGGGTTGTTGTGGAACATAACCTGGAAAAAAGCTGGGACTGCTTCATGTAGAGGAAAAATGAGCAAGAGGGAGCACAAGGCAGGAGGCCTCCTTTTTTTAAAGTCTCCACATAAGTACTTCTATTACCTTCAGAAAACCCAGCTAATTGACCTGATGGGATAAAAATTAACAAACATAAAACCCCCTGAGGCTGGGGGGTAAGTTGTACTGGTACTTGGGTAGACAGGAAATATTTGACTACCTGGAATCCTGCTCTGGTGCAGCTCCCAAGTCAGAGTTAATGAACAGCTCCACAAGAACATTTCATCCCACATCACAGCAGTGCATGTGGGATGCAAAGCAGAGTTGCATTCACAAGAGGATTTATAAATAACCTCTTAAAGAAATCTATTTGAAAGAAAACAAACCTCATGCTGTTCCACCTTAAAAGGAAAATTGCTCCTCCATGTAGAACATATGATGAGCTCCAAAAAGCAAATTTGAAACAGATCAGCATCTCTCCTCCCTGCAGTATGGGCAGCAGGCCTGGCACTGGAGGCTGTGCAGCATGGTTTCAGCTAAGGTCTGACTTTTCTGATGACATTTTAATTAATGGCTTTGTTAAATAGGGATTTGGGTTGGTCATGACTGATGCCTCTAGTGTGCTAGGTTGCACCATATCCCAAGGGGTTGTGAGAGCTGCCTGGTGGAGTTGGGCTGCTTGGGGAGGAGAGGAAATCCTGTGTTGTCTACCAGAGAAGAGGAATTGGGCCATGGCTGTTGTTATCACTGCCACTGAAATGCAAGTGTTCAGCTCCTCTGCACCTGGGGGATCACACCAGTGGTGGGCACAGGAAAAAGAAGTGGAACAGCTTTGTTTAAATGAGGAAGCTCAGCACAGGTTCTGCAGCACAGGGCTGGCTGGCTCTGCCCCAGCTTGGCCCCAGCAGAGCCTGGGGTGGCACCAGAACTTGTTTGAGGTTATCAAGCAGATTGGTGCCAAGCTTGGGCCAGAGCAGAGGTGCTTCAGCCTTTCATGTGTGCAGTGCCACTCTCTTGGTGAGAACATGCTGGGGATCAGACACATGCAGAAATGCTTTTCTTCCCAATGCTTCAATATATCCTACTGGAAAATGCTCACACCTGAATCTTAGAGCTGGAGCTTTCCTTCACAGAAAATACCTCAGGGCAAATAAAGCAATAAAGACAAAGCATCTCTGATTTGCAAGTTTGATATATGCAGTTTTGAGTGCCTACTAGCTTTTCCTAACAAGCCACAAGTAATTATGTCATAAAAGGTAATGAATGATTGAAAGCAATTGTGCATCTGAAATGGTATGTTCTGACTCTGCTCAATGGACATTATGTGACACCCCCTTCCTGTCTGAGGACTTTTGTTGTTATTGCTTGTGGCTTTGGGTCCTTCTCCTCTGCGTGAGCTCAGAGCCTTGGCAGAGGCTACCCAGCACTCTGGCTGTCCCTGACACAGGGGCTGGGACACTGGGATTTCCTTGGGATCAAGAAATGACAGGATTGGGTGAGCAGCCTGATTCCCCAGTTGCCCTGAGCAGCCTCTTTTGAAGTGGACACTTGTACACTTGGGTGGATTTGCACCTGACCCCTCCTTGCTGAAATCTGAGCATCCCATGAGCTTCTGTAGCACATGAAGCATCTGTGGAGAGGGACTGCAAACCCAGGCTCTCTGTAATAGCTTTTCTGTGGATACTCTTTGCCACTGGAGCTCCAGCTCATCACTGTCACCCAAGACCCTCCATCCCTTGGAGCTGTGTCCCTGCAGGGCTCTGTGCAGCCCTCACTCCAGACCTGATGCTCCCATTCCTGCTGGGCCCTGCAGAGTGGGCTGGCTTTGCTGCTGGAGGGGTCTCAGAGGCGGGAGCTTGGGAGGACACATCTCTTGGCATGTGTCCCTTAGAGCTTTGGCTGCCACCAAATTCCTGCTCCGTGTGGCTCCTGCAAGGCCTTGTGCTACCACTCTCCTCACCCTGAGCCACTTGACAGTTAAGAAGCCAGACCAATCCTATAAATATATATTCATTAAAAAGGTGTTTCTGTAAGAAAATATTTTACTTGTAAGTGTGAGTCACAAAGGATGAAATGTATTTTCTGGTGCATATGGGGCAGCTGAGCTGAAAATTCTATCAGAGGGAAAATCCCTTAGGGTTTGCCAGCTGTGGAGTGGTTTGGTGGTCCCTGTGCTGGCTGGACAGGGATTTTGGGCTGGGGAAGCCACCTTCTGCCACATGGGGGTGGTGTCTGTTTGCCCATGGGGAGGGAAAGCTCAGAGGGGTAGCAGAGCAGAGAACTGGGAGCTTGGGAGGAGAAGGATGGTCCCATATCCTGATAGGGGACCCAGCAGCAAACAACCAACTGTGACTTTTTACTGTTTCCTTTAAATACTTGAGGCTTTCTTAAGCAAAGCAACCATCTTTCTGTGTCAGAATTTCCCAGCATAGACGTCCTAATTAGTCTTCAGATAATTAATCACTGTCCCTGTGAGCTTAGCTCCTGGCTCTGATGGTTGCCCTGCAGCATTCCCGGGTTGGAAGCACAAGGAGCCAGTGTTGATTTAGATAAAATAAGGTGTGGTGTTGGTAACAGCAGCTGAAATGGATGCATTTAAATGTTGAGAAAGCCAATGAATAAGTTATACTAGATAGTGAGTTGGATACATTTCCTGCTGTTGCCCAAAGCAAGGTCAAAGGAAATAAAGGAGAAGAATGAATCTTCTGTGCCTGACCTTGAGTCACTGGCTCAGCTTTAGGCAGCTGGGGATGCCCATGGCAAAGCCTTCCCAGCTCTGTGACAGACAGAGCCCTCTTAGAGGAGCTGCTGATTCTCAGCAGCATGAAGGGAGAAGCTGTGGTTGCAGAGTGCTCCCAGCAAAAGTCAGAGGAACATTTTCTTCGAGGAAAGAAACATTTTCTTCTTTTCTTTTAATGGGTAACTGTTGCCTTTATGGATTCCAGGCATTGGAAACCTGAGTGCTCAATCTCTTAGACCTTACTTGGTAAGTTTGCAAAGTTAAGGTTAAGAAGAGGGAGGTGGGGAAAAAAATAAAAATAAAAAGTGAATCTACTCACCAAGACTAATCTCTTCAGTGAGATCTTGAAAGGAGCTGGAAACCTACACAATTTCCAGCAGATGTTCTGCTCCAGTTTGCTGTCATGTGCAGAGCCCCAGCTCTGTGGTGCTGCAGCAGTGTCCTTCAGAGGGGTGTGAGGTACTGACTTCTCTGCTCTTTCTTTTTTTATTAACGTTTTACTCCTTTTTGTGCAGATTGCTGACTTCCTGCAGCAGCCTCAGGTTTTGGCTGGATGTTGCCAAAGGCATATTTTTATTATTGTGTAATGGATCTCTGCCTCTTCCCTTGTCACGTGGCATGGGAAGAAATCTTTATGCACATATGGCTGGAAAGCTCTTAGTGCTTGGAGAGCTTTTCCCTTTCTCTCTCCCTTGCAGCCTCTCCTGAGAGGCTCAGGCATGTCCTGTATCATTTCTGGCTGGTTCTGCATTTCTCTGCTGTAGCCACTGCCTGCACAAGCAGAATTTCTGAGGGGATGAGCAACATGGATTGTACTGGGGAATAATTTTCACACTCTATCTGGAGCATTAGCAAGGAAAGCAAATCTTGTCCAAAAGGGTGGAAACTCACTTCTAAGTAGTGTAGACAAACAGGTAATTGCAGAAGACTCCAGGCTTGAAGAAAAGGACGTTGTTGAGAAGCAGCAGCTTTGCAAATGTGAATTTTGAGGGGAAGCTGCATGGACCTCAGAGCTGCTTCAGGTGGATGCATGAGGCAAAACACAGACTTTGCCATCGGGATGGTAGGGCAGGAATGCTTGTGTCTTTGGAAAGGGTTGGGATTTTGTTTTAAGATTGCAGAATAATTACAGCCCCCTAGGAATGGTTTAAGGCACTAACCCTGGAAGCAGTGGGTGAAGCCAGAGTTCAGTCCTGGGGTGAACATCCATCCAGCTGTGCCAACACCCAGGTGTTGTCACAGTCACAAAATCCCTGTTTGCTCTCACTCATCTGCTGCAGCAAGTCAGTGCTTTGGCTCTGAGCAGTGCTGGTATCCAGGCTGAAACCAGCCATTAAATCCAGAATTTCCAAATGTGTTACAACCCAAAATTTATGGCCAAAGGCAGCATTTCCCTGATGACTCCCGGGGAGGCACAGAGCCACCAGGCAAATGGGGGTTGAAGAATGTCCCTGACCTTGTTCCCCACCTGTCCTCCCTTTCCTTCCCTCCCTGCTTTGTGGGATGCTCTGTGGTGCTGCCAGGCTTGGTAAGGACCAGACTTGACTTTTGAGAGGAGGTTAGGTGAGAGTCTAAACAGGACTTGCAAGATGACACAGACATAGAGCCTGGCCCTGTGGGTGGCTGGGGTGTTACAGAGGACCTCTCACCATGCCAGGAGGGCAGCAATGGATCCTTTGGGTGTGCAGCTCCTGCTCTGTCCTGGCTGCAATCCTATCTGGAGATCAGGACAGGCATGTGTTCTATGGCAGGGCTTCAGATCCCACCCTGCTGCTCTCACACCAGTAAATTTTCTGTTCTGGGCAGATTATCAGCTGATTTGGAATACTCTGGAAGTATCATTCCTTACTCTGCCAGAATTCCCCCTTATCAGATCTGTTGTCTTGGGGTATTTTAAACTTTCCCCTGCATTTGCTGTTGGAACATGGTGGGAATGGATATAATGGGAAACTGAAGCATGCAAACTGTGTGCTTTGTGAGCTGTAGCCAGTTCAGCTGCTCCTGGGAGGGGTGGGAATGTTTGGATGAGGAAGCACAGGACTGTTCACACTGTGCACAGCTCCTTCAGAGCTGGTGCCCCCACCCCTAGCTGGCTCAGTGGTGTTCCCTGCCAATGAACAACCCCAAAACAACACCCCCTCTTCCCCAAACTCATTAAATTTCCTTGGGATAAGGGCTACATTACACAAGCTGCCATACAGCTGCAGAGCTCTGCCCCCAGCCCTAGTGCCCCTCTGGCATTGGGGTGAGCAGAGGTGGGAACACCCCGACACTGGCTTTAAGAGCCACTTCCCCCCTGGAGCATCTCTGGTGATCTGTTGAACAGGAATTTTTCTCACTTTTTCCCTGTTTCCATAAAGTTTGTAGGCACGCAGTCCTCTTGGAGAGCCCCCTCCACTTCCTCCCACCCCCCCCAAGCTGTGAGGCTGGGGTCAGCCAAGAGGCTCAGAGCTTTGCATGGGTCCTGCTGCAGGTTACCAATGAAACCAGATGAAAACTTCCCTTGGGCTTTGCCAGGCTGCCAGTTGGATTGCCCTGGGAAGCCACAGTGCTTTCCTTAAACACTGATGGTGTCGAGAAGAAAAAGCCTCCATGCTTATCCCAGACTTGCCCCAGGGCAGCTGTGCTGGGCACCAGGGGTCTGGGAGAGGTAAGGAAATGGGCCAGGGATGAATGGCTGCTTGAAAATCCAGCTGTCCCCTGGCAGGTCAAGGTGTGACTGGGGAACTTGTAGTTACTGTGATTTTGTGGCTGCTTCCCCAGAATGCTGAAGGCAGCAAGGGCCTGACCTAGTTCAGTGGCGTGGGGAGAAGCAGTGCTGGGAAGCTCCTGCCAGGCAGATGGAAAATATGTCTGAGCTGAGCTCACCCGGGGTCCCAGACAGCTCTGCTGGAGAACATCTTTGGCAGCACATTTTGTTAAATAAATAAATAAACAGAGTGCCTGTTCACAGTGAAACAGAGCAGTCCTGAGACTCTGCTCTCAGCTCATTTTGTTTCAGCAAGAGATTGCAGGGTTTATATGACACCGTGTCCCTTCTTTGCTGCTTTTTAGCAAGAGCCTCCCCGTGGTGGTGAGCGGGGCTTTCACCACTGCTCACTGGGAAGCAGGTGGCTGCTGGAGCAGGGAGGGTTGGCTCAGAGTTAAGGGAGTCTCAGAAGACCCTCATGGGACGTGTAGGGATGTTGGGAGTCCAGGTCCCCACCACGTGTCCTATCCCCCACGCCAGCCTGAGAAATGCTCCTTGCACTGCTCCTGTCTGCCCTGGCCCTGTCCCCTGCCCTCAGGACAACATCCTGTGGCTTTACATCCTTTAGATAAAGCTGCTTGGGGGGGATGCATGGCTTGTGTGGTAAAAGTGCACCATCCAGCAGCTACAGTGTAAAAAGCATAATTTTCGTTCTGGTATCTCCTGTGCATGTGATTTGGGTGAGAAATGTGAGTGCCTTCAGGTGGGTGATCACTACCTCCTGCCCCAGGGCTGCCTGGCAGCCAGAAAGGATTTTCCCTTGTTTCCTCTCTGAGTGCTAGCACTTTTCACCCTTACAGATGCCAACCTTGCAGCAATGACTTTGTAACTAAATAGAATAAACTCAGCAAATGCTAAAAAAAAAAAAAAAAAAAAAAAAAAAAAAAAAAAGCTTCAGGTCACCCAGAGGCTGGATGCAACCTGAAATACAGCCTTCCCATTGCATTGGGTGATGGTGATGAAAGTGTACTGCTCTTCAAAGAGAAGTGTTGGTGCTTTGGGGATTTTTTGAGGAGATACTAATGGGATGGAAAAAGCATTTTTCTACCCAACAGGCCTTCTGGCTTAGCATGGAATGGTGATTAGAGTAATTTTTATTGCCCTGCCTAAAAGGAGTTTGGAAGTCTATGAGCAGCCTTCAGAGAGTGATTGTGCCTCTCCAAAAGCCCTCATAAAAATGAGTCAAATCTCTGCTTAAACTTAAAGGGTGCCCTTGAGGCCATTAGCTCTGCTTAGGAACTGCAGTCTTAATCCATTAAGATAAAAATAAATAGAGCTTATTTTAGGAAGAGGGAAATAGGAACCAGTCCAAGCACCAGTGAGCCACCACAGTGCAGATTTGTTAAGACTGGGGTATTTTCTTTTGTCCCATGCACCTTCTAATTCAAAGTGAAATTTAGCAATCTGAGTTGCCACAACTGGCTCCTGGCTAGGTATCTAATAATATAGTTAAACAAGAAAGAACCTTCTGAAAATGCCTTGTATTTCCCAAAATACAAAAAATTGTTCATTAATGCTCCTGTCTGTACCATTATCATCATCGTGACTCCCAGCACAGACTGGGACAACATTTGTCCAAGCCAGGAAAGCCAGCAACAAATCTCACTTACCCATGTGACAATACAGTGCCTCTGTGCTTCAGGGCAAAAGTGCATCCCTGAGAGATGGGTGAAAAATTATTTGCACTGTGTGTGAGCTTTGGCAATCTGTGCAGATAATAACACTACTGATAAAATCCCCTCTGCTGCTGTTTTCCAAGCAGAGAATTTTTGCATTAGAGCAGGCTTGTCTGTTCTGAGCCTTGATAATTTGCTAAAAATGGTCTTTCAGCTCTTCCTAAAATAGTAAGTATTACTAGTATATTCTCAGATTATACTGTGGGGCTGTGCTGCCTCATGGGTGTTAAAACCCTCAGCACAGCACTTTGGCTCCTGCACATGCCCCAGCATGAGACTTGTTAAAGCAAGAAAGGAGAGCCAAGCAAACCCACAAGCCAGGGGCCACTATATTCCTCCTGCATCTTGGGTCTGCTGGCATCACCCTTTCCCAGCCAGGAACCAGGAGCTAACATGAAAAAGCTTCTCCTTCACCCTCACTGCTGTGACATTTGCTGTGCTAAGGGGACAATGCAACAAGAAACTTCATCCTGTGGCCTCGTGCTCCATCATCCACCTCCCCAATGCACTGATGGCATCTGTGGTAGCAGGTTGTGAATAAAAGTGGGTTCAAACTCTTCTGTGAGGCAGTGTTGGAGGCAAATTTGTAGTTCCTAGCTTTCTAGATGAATGCATGGGCAAATATGCTAAGGCTGTAAATGCATCTGAAAAATATTCTTGCTTGTAGAAGACATGGTGGGAAATTACAACAGAGCAACAAGCCAAGGGCTGTGTTAACACCCAACTCTGTGCAGATCAGTGGCTGCGTGGAGGCTGTTTCTAAAATGCTTTGAAATTTCTGGAATTACTTTTAAGACCTTGTAGGCTGGAAATTTGGGGTTTGCTAATCTGTCCACTGAGCAAGGTTTTCTTAGGTAAAGTGAATTTTTGTTTTGTTCCACTGTACTCTGAAATGTGCTAGAGCAAAAACCATTGCCACCTACTACCCTGGTGCCCTGCTGAGTACCTGGCTGAGTCACCTAAGAGATGTGAACAATTCTTTTTCAGGTAAATTAACAAACTGAAATTAGAATGGAATGATATTTCTATTTTTTTTTCTTTCATCCAGCAAAATAAATGCAAACTGGAGTCCTAACAGAACAGGGGGGGGGTTGTCTGCACATAGCTCAGGCCATGATGTTTGGAATGAAGTAGCTGAAGTTATACCTAAGGTGGTATAGAAAACTGCAATTAATGGGTTGCACCAGGCATTAGTGGGCATAGAAAATCCTGTCTCCTGTTTCTTTCTTCTTTTCCTAGAAGCTGAAATCCATTTTATCCTTAACTAATTGCTATCTGCTTCTTTTTTCTCATCCCTCAACAGCCCAAAACAATTACACTCCCCTAGAATAGTTCATCTCTTTCATTAAACCACTTGGGGGAAGCCATAAAGATCCAGTTACAAAGAAATGTAGAGACAATAAAGGAACTACCTTCTGGCACACCTCGAAAGATAAAGCGTGTTAAATTTTTCAACAAAAAACAAAGAAGGTTTTAATCTATGTTTTAAAAAATGCAAATGTCTTCACATCAGCTGGCTAGTTCACTTTGCAGACTGAGTGTGCCTCTGAAAACCAGAACTCAACAGGATGAGGCAACTGAAGCAACTGTTTAGAAGGCAGCTGAGAAATTTTATTTTTTGAGCTTTGCCAAGGGGGAGATTCAGAGAAAGCAAAAGCTACCCTGACTGTGCTGGAGAGTCTGTCTTGTATTTGACTTGTCTGTGTTACTAGGCTAAGGTCATTCTTCTATCTATTGTGCATGCAAAAACCAGTTCTTAACTTCAGCTGCTTCTGCTGGAAGATGCTTGTTTCCATTATGTGCTTGTTTCTGTCCAAGCCAGCCTACAAACTTGTTTCAAACTCCTTTTAGAGGGGAAAAAAAATCTTGTGCAATAGGAAGCAGTCTTTGGATACACACAGTCATATTGCATGCCAAATCCAAGGGGAAACAGATGGAGAAAAATTAATCCTCATGATGAGAGCCACAGTGCTCTTTAACATTTAACCTTTATGATGTAAATAGGATATGTTTTAAGCTTTATATTTGTCCTTTAACTGTTGAGACTGATCCAGAGGAGATCTACTCTGCATCCTTCACAAGCTCTATGAACTGTATTTTGAATAAAACTACTAAATGCTTTTTCCCCTGAAGCTGCCTTTCTGCTTCATGGGAGAGACCAATCTGTTCTCCCCACAGGTTCTGATAGCAGAGTGAGGCAAGGTTACATCTTCAGGTACTGCAAACCAAATCCCTCCATGTGAGAATACTTAAGTTGGAATTAAGTGTGTTATTTGTAATAAACAGATCTCTCTACAGCACTGAATATTGGCTTCTAAAATACCCACAGCTTTTACTTAAAAAAAAAAAAAAAGTTTAATTCTGAACTTTACAGCCTGCCTGGACTGGTGAATTATTCTGCATTTTCAGTGTTGTTTTTGAGCTATTTAGATACATAAGCAATTCAAGGAACTGGTAACATGGACCCTTCTGACATCTTGTCTTCCCTCAAACTGAATTTGGCACTGACCACTGTATCTCTGCAGCTGGACTGATGCTGGCCAGAACTTCAGCTGTTACATCCCTGAGGTGAAGAACAGTTCATTGTTTCAAGTCAGCTAATTTGGAAAAATCATCCAAGGGCAGTTTGCAGTCAGGTCATCCTAGAGGAATTCTGGAGCAATAGTCAACCTAAAATGTTGATCATCAATGAGAGCATCACAGGTTTAATACAAAACTACATTGCAGACTAATGCAGATTTTCTATTATTAGCTCTGTATGCTAAATTACAACACCCAGTCCTCAAAGCAGCTGTGAAATCACACACACAATGCTTAAATATATGTTTATTGTAAGTAATGAACTTGGGCAGTTTTTCCTTGAAATTATCTAAAATCTAAAAAGGTCAAGACATGAACTGACACAGAAACTTAGAACATGAGTCACTAGTACAGCAGAAGGGAAATCATATCCCTGTCTAAATCCCCCTTGTGGAAAAAAAAAAAAAAAAGCAGCTTTTGCAAAAGCTGATTTATACTCCATAATTTTTTCTTCCTGGTACTTGGTTACATTAACAATCCCACCAATCCTCACCCCCTGATCTTTGATCTCACGATCTGGTTTAAATTTTTTTTGAAAGTATGAAAGGATTTTAAAAAAAACTTTTAGAAACTAAAGTCCACACTCTGGTTTATAAGTCTTATAAAATAATGTCTGCATTCAGAATTAGAATTTCCATAACAAAACAAAAGGACACAGACTCAGAGAAAAATCCAACATAAAAAGGAACCCAGCTTTACATGTGGAAATTACAGGTACAGTGTGTTACAGGTATTTAATTTTCTTCCAGCAACTTTTAACTTTAATTTTTTACAAAGTGGAAAATGTAAATCACCTTCTTCATTTTAAGAGAAGGCAGGATTAAGAGTTCTCCTTACTCCATCGTTAAAATAATCACATTAAATATGGTTATAAAAGCTATGTTTGATAAGCCAGCTTAAGCTGTAACAGAAATAATTCTCAAGCCTTCCAGCACCAAAGTTGCACTGTGAAGTTTTTTCACTCATTTTTTCAACTTTTTAAAGGGGAAAACTCCCAGTTTTAGGACTAATATTGCCAAACACAAGGCAGATGCTGCTTCACATTATCACAAGGTATTAGAGCCTGCAAACTGGTATTTACACCATGTTACAAGCTTCTGCAAGTTACAAGATGAGTAATGTTAACAGACAGACAGCCAAAGAACTCAGATCTTTACAACTGAAATTTATATGTTAACATCTTCAGAAACTAAATCAGAATTCAAAAACTCTACAGTCTTCTTCATTAAAAATGCTGCTCAGCATTTAAGACCTTTATATTAATTTAACCAAAACTGTACAAACACAATCAATTTTTACATTTCCAAAATACTACAAAGTCATGAAGAAACTATTTTTTCTTTTAAAGCCATGACAGGCAGCTCCCTTTACAAATAAGAGGCTTCAGTAGTTGTATCAATTTTTTTCAACAATTTTTGTTCTATATTGACACCGGCTGACCATTTCTTTTTGAGACTTTATCCATATATTAGTTGGCCAAATGAACCTAGAATTCCAGCCAGTATCAGATCTTTTCCAGTAAAGAATTCACAGAGTAGGTGTATGCATTTTATACATATATTTTTTTATATGTGTGTATATATATATATATTTCTGACTTGATATGTGCACGCATAAATGAAATTGCTCTAAGTACTGAACTGCTTATGTCTGTTGAAAGAAGTTTTCACCAACTTTCTTGGTGAAAAAAAAAAGTCTCTGGCACTTCTATTAGACATCTGAAAGGTAAGCAACTGTCTACAGAGTTGTAAACAAGTATGAAAAACAGTCTTGAGTATTGGAATGGTTTTCACCACTACTGCTGTCCAAGAAAAGAGGCCATGGGATCATCAGGTCTCTGACGTTTCATTCTATAGGCTTCCATTTCCTCTTCTGTTGGCTCCTTGGTTTCATAGAGACTGTTGTATGGTCTCTTCCTCTCATCTAACTGCATGATTTCCTTAACATGAAGAAGACGAGCCTCTTCAGCATTTAGTGCCTGGAATGAAAGCCAAGGAAGAAAACAAACTCACAAAGAGTGTTAAGCAAAAAAAACAATGAAAATTTGTTCCAGTATAATGAACAATCAGCAGGCAGAATGGTGGGATAAGCAATGCACATCTGTCTGGCCCACCTACAGCACACTTCATTTAATGTTAATTTTCTAGTTTTTAACATAAAATGATAGTAAAATGGTATTCAGTAATCAAGATACTCTTATCTCTTTCCAGTTGACAAAATCAAGGAAGAAACTCCTTGCCTTTCCCTAAAATGCAATTCTGGTCCAGCAAGTACAAAAGCAGGTAAGCAAGCATATCATCTTACAGAGTGGGTTTATTTTTTGTGTGGTTTTATCCTCTTCACTCAGCATATTTTAAAAATGCTTTTTGAAATACATGTTATCCCATTCCTCAGACTACTCTTGCTCTTCTTGCTACTGAAAAGAAGTTGCACTTCTACAATGCTTTGATTAACCATAGTTTAATGTTAATTTCACACTGAATATCCAGAGGCAGGCTACTGTGCTTGTGGAAGGGCTGTTCAGCAGTAGTCAGTGGATAGCTTGGTGGATGGATTTATTGCATCAACTGCAAGACTAGACCCAAGTCTGGGATAAAAGGTGCCAAGTTAAGCTTTGATGGTGCCTTTGATCTCTCCCTCTTTATTCAACACCCAAATCATTGTGTTCTGCAGTGTCTTTTATAGATCTACAGCTGTAATAGGTACCTAGACAGGAAGTATTCTAAATAATCTAAACTACGTCTTTCAAACCGAAGTATTTATTGCACATCTGCCTGAGAAACAGGGAATATACTTTAGAACATCTAACAGCATTTTTCATTTGCTTTAGCTCAAATTTAACATCAAAACCATCCCAAAGAACACCATAAGAACTGCATTACAGGCTTCACAAAACTGACAGTGTTGGAAAACATATTTGAAGTTATTTATGCCACAAAACCACTGAAGACTACAACGCACCTTTTTAAGTTTTTCTTGCTTCTTTTTCTCTTCACCCTCACTATCTGAATTTGAGCTTTTCTTGTGCTTCTTCTTTTTCTTCTCTTTCTGTTTCTCTTGGTGAATCTGGAAGGTGGAAAGCAGTAACTGTTAAGATTCAACTTGCAAACACTAGTAACATTTAAGTCATTAGCACTCGAGCACCTACCAATGCTGTCTGAGTGCTTAGTTTTCAGTTGAGATGTCTGCAATGTCTAACAGATTTCAGTCTCCTTATTACTTACATAATTTTGTAGTTACACAGATCTTTCCTTCTCCTAAAATGTTGAGGAAAAATATCTGCCTTACTGAGAAATGGGAAGAACTTACCTCCATCAGTGTTTTGGGTTTTGTTGCTAGTTCTTCCTCCCTGGGTTGCTCTTCCAGTAAACTTGCTTCAGTATTCTGTACAAGAGACAAAAGGACAGCCATTTACCAAGGACGTGTGAAAAGGGATGGAAAACAAAAATCCTCAACACAAAAAACCCCAATATAAACCACCAAAATAAGAGGGCAAAACATTCTAAAACTCAGGTAGGAATATGAACGCATTTAAGCTCTTTTCAAGTACCTCAACTGTAAGACAATACTTACAGCAATTTCTTTCCCAGCTTCTCCTGTACAGTATGAGTACTTGACAAATGAGTGGCAGCATCTGTAACCCCACTTGCCTTCTTTCCAGTAGGAACCCCAAATGCACTGCAAGAGAGGAGACCACAGCAATTAAGTCCCTAATGACATTCCCCTAAGAGGCAGGCTGCAAGTTATTCCTAAGGTTATATCCCAGTAAGTAAATCATTCAAACAATCCAGAAGGAACAGTTACAAGAAAAACTTTTGCAATTTTACATTAGTCTTACAGGTACAGCTAGGACCTACTGTATGGTTGTTGATCTTTACATCCTCTTCATATTTAGAGCAGGCAATAGCTTTCTCTTGTCCTTTGATGACTGTTCCATGCCTAGAGTACTCCACATAATCTTCTGTTTGAGCTAACAGCAGTTCAGCTGGTGGGGTATCTAAATGCTCTTGACCTCCATACTAAAATGCAAAAAGAAATGGCAAAATAGTTTTAGAAAAAAAAACTCCACCATAGTTAGACATACATTTCAATAATGTCACCTCCAGTACCTTCTGAAGAAGACACAAAAGAAGCAGATGGAGACAATTCAATCCTTAATGAATAGTTAAGAAAGAACATTTTCTTCTACACGCATTGTGGTGGTTTTGGTTGTGTTGTCTTATTTTTATTTTTGTTATTACAACAGTGATATTCCTCACTCCTAGCAGGTAGAGTTTTCACACCAAACCAAAGAATTCTGGTATAACAACAGCATTACTTCCTGTTCCCACCCAAAGTTAAATGTTGACAAGATTTGAATCTAATTGGATTCTTTAGTTCTTTCTCAGTTGTCCAAGAAACGAGTTGCAATATATAAAAGAAATATTTTTCTAGAAAAATACATCTAAAACTCAAAAATTCTGCTTTTCACATTTAAGAGAAAAATTTAAAAATAATTATGGGAGAGAGTTAGTTGGATATTTTACAAAAGACACCACTTTTAACCAGTAAAATAATCTTTTCAACCACCTGTATTACTTTGGAAAGAATCTAAACTCCCACTCCTCCTTCATGCTGCTGTCAGATTTTGTACTGAAGAAATTCTGACATATAAGGAAAGAGACCCCAGTAATCCAAAGAACTACCAGCATATCTTCAAATGTTCCTATATTGAATAGAATAATTAATCCAACTGATGAGATACAGTGTATAGATATAAAAATCTTATTATAAATCTAAGCTGCTGAGAACAGCTGATGCATTTTCATGTAGTATTAGTAATCTTATTTGTTCCCCAAGCCCCAGACTCCAAATTTAACAGAAGTCTTATTAAATAAAACCAAATGTCTATTACCTTCTCTAGGATGCTTTCTTTCTGCTGTGCCTTGAAATCTTCTTTCTTCACTTTGAAGGATTTATAAAGCAGCTCTAATTTTGTAGGGTCTGCTTGAAGATGAACTTCAGAGCCTTTGTCATAAGCCTCCCAAGCAAACACTGTGTACACAAGAGGTTTGACTCAGTATTTATTCTAAAACTGACATGCATTCAAATTATCATCTTTAATTCTGTAGTTATTTCAAAGAAAGCCTCTATCTAAAACGATTTATTTCTGCTTGCAAGAAAGAAGCATAGTTAACTTAAGTCCTCTAAGTCCATTTTCTTTAAAAAAAAACATCAAAACCCACTTACACTGAGTCTGTGCCATCGAAATGGTATCTCCAGTGTAGCGAACAAAGTTGTCACCTGCATAACCAACCCTGCAGAACAGAAGAGGACAATTCTTAGCACTCAAATAATGTGACTTTCTTATAAATAAAATCACAGAACATCAACAGGTAAGTAATAATTCTCCTTTGTGCCCTAAAAGTTAAGAATGGAGGGAGAGGAAGGAGCATTCAAATGAAATGAATGTCTAAGGCTCCCCAGAGAGTCATGAATACTCAGACTACTTCACACCTGTGCTCACATGGGAACATTTTACAGCACAGACCTGGAGCTTTTTCTGGGATACCAAACACCATGAGTCAAGCTTGAATCTAAGTGCACAATAAATTTGCATGCATGGTAAGTGATATTCCAGCATGATGATTCTTAGCTTTTAGATTTGTGAAGCTCTTCTCCCACTCAGACCCAGTGTACTTTAGTAAGCTAAAGCCTGGTAACTGCTGTAGTAGTCTCAGTTCCTTTTTTGCATACCCCTTGAAGAGACTGACAATGAGTACAGGAAACACAGGCTGAAAATCAAATAATGTTAACAATCCAATTTCCTACACATCTCAGCTCCCCAAAGCCAAACTGAAAAATTTATAGCTGCAAAGCTATGGCAGAAACACAGATTCAGCTGTGGTCAGATTATCACTCTAGAGAGAAATAAAAGCATCTGCATTTGAAAAAAAAGAACTGCCTGGCATTATTTTAGCTGGGGGCATGGAGAGGTGGAAAGAAGCATTTTTTGCTAGCATTTAGCCACTGCCACTCTATTCTAGCAGCAAGCTAATCCAATTACTGTACTCTGAATAAATGCTTCTACTCACAGCCTGTCTACTCTGTAAATCCACAGTACTACACAGGTCAATGCAGGGTCACAGCTTGAGTGTTTGACTTGGGTTTTAAGTGAGACAGCCTTATGTGCAGCCAAAAGGTAATCTGTAGCATTCTTTAATTAAGTTGTCTATCTAGGCAATGCCAAAGCTTTCAGACCCTTTCTATGCAGACTTCATTAATATACAAGAGCATGTAGTTAGGTACCACAGACACTTCATGTGCTGAAAGCCTCCCAAAAACCAAGGGATGAAGGTTTAAGATTTGGTTACTGAAATACTTTAAATTAGCATCATTATTGTTTACAGGTATCACCTCTAGATACAGCACAGTGTTCTAAACCCTGTATGGGTCATTACACTAAATTGTGGCCCACATATCCTCATAGATTAAGGGCCAGCAGTACTAAAATACCACTTTTATATACTAAAACAAAAAGTGCTGTTAAAAAAAAACTTTTTTTTTTTCCCATGTTTACTAATACTTTTATCCATAACTGACTCGAGACTCATTAGTAAAAGGACATGCAGATAAAAGAAACAAAAAACCCTATTAATCTCATTTTTAACAGTTTTGTTGGATACAGAGGCACGCCACCATTTTAACTTACTCATCTGGATTCTTGCCTGTGTTGGCATATGGGTTCTCCCTCATTGCTCTTGTTTTGGGATCATAATAAGCAGAATTTGGATCTAGATTCCTCAAGTACTAGGGAAAGAAAACAACAGAGGAGATATTAAAGTTTTCAAAAGATTTGGAAGTTACAGTTGTATCCATCCCCCAGGTCAGATATTTTAACAAGTTGTGTCTGTGTAAAAGGATGACCTTGATGAAGTCATAATATGTGCAGGAAGAGAACCAAGAACAGACCTTACCCTCCAAACACCCAAAACCCATGTGCAAACCCATTAATAATTAAGATACAGGTTTTTAAATTAACTGTCCTGAATACAAAGGAACACTTGTAAAGAATTCTTTACTCACTTTTGCAATATCTTCACGAATACGTAAATTTCGAACTGTGATGCGTCTTTTAGAATCAAAGTTCTGCCCTGGCATATCAATGTCATCTGCATATTTATCTTCATCTTCATCTTCACTGTTATGATCTCTTTCCTGAAGAAAAATGGGAAACTTCTAAATAAAAGAGGACATTCACTCTAGAGATAAGTATGAGAATCCAATTTTAGCTGTTTCATTAAAAAGTCTGCAGTCCCCGTAGTTAAAAGCTGACATCACTTACTGAAATTAGGTGTTCTGTTTTACTAATCTAATGTACAACAATTTTCAAAACCACTCTTCTTGAAGGATTCCCACTTCCTCATATGGAAACAGTTACAAAAATATAACTGCGATGATATTAAGAACATAGTTACTTTGGGCAAAATATACCTCATATTCAAAACTTTTTATTTTCTTGCCTAAGATTTGACAACATGCCGGGATTAAAACAAAACCAACCCCCCCTCTATGAAACACACATGAAACACACTGAAACACAATCTCTGCCAGAAAGAATAGGCAGCCGGTGGCATGAACCCAACATTCAAATTCCTATGCCACCCTTGTTCTACTAACTGTAGGTCCTTTTTTCTGCCCCTGGTGTGATGCATTGGTTAATTATCTTACTGTCTGTGAATTTGGTTCCTCTTCTCCCCACTGGTGTCTTGGGGAGTTCTGCAGCAAACAAAGAGCACATCAGCAGAGAAAACAAGATCTTAGAGAGAGGATAGATGGCAGGGATAGAAAAAGCATATAAACCAGAGCTCAATGCTGGATGAAAAATACAATTTATCTGTGGCACATAATGCACAAAGATTGCTTAATAATGCTCTAGGAAAGAGCTTTTAAGTGCGTCTACTAAAGACACTTGCTGGAGACCTGTATTCTCAGCCAGGTTTCCAAGCTTCTGCAAGAACACCCAATTCTAGAACTGTCACTGTTAATTAGAGCTTCTGGGGCTTTGAACACTAATAGTTTAGGACAAGAATATTTCATATCATGAAGACTTATCAGCAAATTAGCCAGCACTGACTATGCAAATGTCTTGGTCCTCTCCATCAAAAATAGTTCTTATCTTTCAAAAGAATTTTTCATTTTACAGCTTCATTTTGTAAGGAATAACAATATGGAAATCAACAATGTTTGTCCTGTGGTAAAAAAAGGCACCAAAAAGAGTAAGAATGTTTTCTACAGGGAAGGTCAGAATGCTGTAGTTTGTGTTGGGATGGAGATTAAGTTCGTTCTGCCATCTAGTGACACAAAGGAAGGTGACAACCTCTGGAAAATGGAGGCTCAATTGTATGTCGTCTTTTCCTTGAGGTTTTCTTACTGTGTTGATTGAAAAAAAAAACCAAACAAACAAACCCAAGAACACTCTACTTTTGACCAGGAGCAGTCTCTACTTTTTCTCCACTTTATAAACTCAGAATGTTATCAGAAATGCTTTTTAAAATTAGAATTTTATATCAAAGATTATCAAAAGAATTGTTTATGTTTTAAGAGGAGCTTAAAGAAGTTAGTAGAAGATGCAAACTCTTCAGACAGAAGAAAATACTTATGTTCAGCCTTCTGATAGCCAGAGACACTGCAAACTGTCTGAAGGAGATGACTGAAGGAGAAACAAGTTTGGTTCTAAGATAAAGAAAACACTCTCCTATTCCAATTTATATTAAGCATTACCAAACCAATCTACAGTCACATAATAGTCAATACCTCAGCATTAGTCAGATATGTAACAATCTTTAAATACAAAAAAGCATTTCAGTACACACACAAAACTACTACATAGAAAACAAGTTTTTCTGACCAAAAAAATAGCATGTCACTTATTTAAACCAGAGTAATAATCACTCAGATTTTTTGTCTATAAAAGGAAAACAAAGCCATTTTCATTTGAAAGGAAATGTTTCAAATTCTTAAATGTGACACAGAATATGCTGGTGCTCAGAAAACTTTTGAATTACTAAAGGGCATAAAGCCCAACAGCAGACCTCATAAGGAGAATAAACATATCAGCCTGAAAATGAGGGTTTAGTTTACTTACCACTTGCTCCAGCTTTCCTGATGCTAACTCCTCCTGAAGCTTCTGGGCTTTCAGTGTGCGTTTGGCCTGTGTATCATCAACATATATTTGTTTTAGTATTTCATTTTAATGGCAACTGTGTACTGATATTTTTCATAAGCATCTTTTCTGACTGCTATAATTTAAAATGTACTCTTTATTATAAAAAAACCTGAGGTTTTAATTCACTAGGGGATTGTAAAAACTGCAGCAGCCTAGAACTGTTCTCCTCTACTCCTATGCTTCACCACATCATTTTTTCTATATTTACACTGACCATTTAACTATTTTAGATTCTACTGTTAAATAAAACATTTTACTAGAGCTTATGCACTTATACCATTACTATGTGCATCCTAACTTAAAAAAGAGAGAGCTCAATAGTAGTTAAGAACACATTTTATTATTGTGTCATAATACAGTTAGGAACTTCAGTGCTTAATGGACTTAATGACTGATCCTGCAAGCATTTTTGATTCACCCAGAGCACCAAAGTACAGGATCTCCAGTGGTATTTCAAAGCAGCATGTAGTGATTTTTTAAATATATTTGACATAACAGAACCACAGAACAGTTAATACCAGAGGTAGCTCTGGAGACTACCAAGGACAATCCCCCTGCTGTTTATGATTCAACAAAATTTCTTGTACTTAGGTTTGTGCCCACTGCTTCTTGTCCGGTCACTAGATGCTGCTGAGAAGACTCAGGCTTTGTCTTTAAGCACTGCTGTTAGACATAACATTAAATCACATTTAGCACTGACTCTGCTACACACTACAGGAAAATAATGACCAGGCAACAAAGAGAGTTACTTAGGCACCTAACTAACTAAAGGCAAAGTACCTTTTGAAGCAGGCAGCCAACATCCAGCCAAGGTAGTGAACTATTTTTTTTTTTTTTTCAGTTCTAAAATGTTAAAGAGTGTCTACATGTGCAGACAGAAAGTTAACTGCAATAGCAAGGTGCTGATCTGCACACAGACTTGCACAAACTTCTCCATCAAGGTAACAAAAAGGATTTGTAAGTAAAATAACACAAATGAGGCTACAAAATAGAAATTTATTGGCTCTCACACAGGCAGTGAACAAATTCCCTTCTTGCCTGCAATTCAATCTGCAACTCATGTAATAAATTCTAAGGCTTGTTTGTAAAAATTAAGCATTCTGGAGGGACCCTTCATTTATTGAGCACATCCATACTCAGTTGCCAGTTCTGATCTGCATTTTTAATTTAAGCAAAGTTTGCTATCAAACACAGAATCCATTTTGCTTTTCTCCTATGAACACAGCCCAAGGTCTAATATTAACAGTGCCACACAACAAACCTCCTGCTCCCAGCCAAGCCAACACTAAACCTTTGCCTAGTAAACCATAGCACCTACATACCAAATCAACCTTGGAATATTCCTCTACAATCTTCATGTGCTCTTCAGGGTTATAACCATTCCAACGATCTCTCTTTCCATCATAATCAAACATCAGCTGAGGCTGCACATGTTCATCTGGTGCAATATTCATGCCTGTGTACTTTGCTCCAACTTTTCTAGGTCTCTGAAAGAAAAACCAAAAAGGTGGGATCAGTCAACTAGATTGAAATATGTTACTCACTTAAGACACCCCTTTAAAAATAGTTTCAGCTGAGCTTCTCTAAAGCCAGTTAAACTCAACACCATAAGGCTGGGACTTGTAAATAAATGCAAGTACTCAATTTCTGTATTTTAAAGTAGTGCAACTGACTCAAAACCCCACCAATTTCTAGCCTTACTTTCCACAATTAAAACAGTTTCTGGGGATGGCTTCTAGCTGACATGAAACAGAAAGATGGGCAGAGCAACACTTCAGTTAAAGCAAACTAACATGGAAAACTCAACATTTTCATCTATTGCAGAGCTTATCACAAAGAGAACTGATGACCAAAACCCTGAATAATATCATTTTACCTTTCATTTTGTCCCACATACCAATTTCTTCAAACATTTTCAAGCCACCTTTCAATACTTGTTACCCTTTTCCAAAAGGAGTCATTTTTGGTTTATCTACAGCTAGCTATTTTTTATTAAGATTAGAATTCCCATTGTTTTCAAACCATTAAAGTATCAACAAAAGTCACACTTGCCTCCATGCAGTCTTTCTTTTTGTGTGTCAAGGCACCACAGTTCTCACAAGCTCCCTTCCGGTATCTCGTTGCTATAGAATTCTAAACAACACCAAAAAAGACATTGTTGAACAAACTTGTGGAAAGTTCCATACACATTAAAAAAAAAAAAAAATCCCTTCTTTCAATGCAACTAAAGCCTGTGTGGCCTACTCAACCCATAATACTTGTTTTGATTAAGACCAAACACTGTGGCTTGCTTGCTGAGTAAGAATTCCCAGCTCTCTCTCCCTCAAAAACACATAAGCAGAAGGTGTTTTCTCACAGAATCTCACCAAATCTTTCTTTTTTTGGCCAAAATCATTTTAATACCTCTTGCACTCCTCGTTTGTACCAATCTCCAGAAGAGCTATACTGTTTCTGCTTCTCTGGCTGAGGTCTCTGGTGCTTTAGTGTAGGTCTTTTAGAAGGATCTATGTACCATGGCACTGAGGATATGTACTGAGGAATATGAGGGTTGATATCTCTGTAAAAGATGTTGTGCAATAAATACATAGCATGTGGAAAAACAAAACAAAACAAATAACTCTCACATTAAAGTTTAGTACTTTGGGAGCCATAAGAAAATAATGGAGTTGTTACAATGCACTACAAAATAACCCCTCATTTAACCAGATAAGCACAGACTTTCGCTGAAATTTTGTTATGTAATGCCCTCCTGACTCCAAATCAAATATGCAACCTTACTGAGCACAAAAATGGAAACATTTATCTTCTCAGAAGGAATAAGCATTGCAGAAGCAATGGAAGGGAAAGAGACAAGGTGAGCAGTACAAGCTCCCCAGTACAATGTTTTGAACACTTTTAAAATACCACTTGTGAGTAGCTGCATGTATGCCTCTTTACAAGCAGCACTGTCAGTCAATCATGAATGCTGAACCTACATATTTTAGGAAAACTCCTGTTTTTTAAGGATGACTGGAATGTTAAAAGCAAGTTCACAAAGTTCAGCTACTGACAACCCCAATGACTCATAGAGAAATCATGTACCACCCTCATGACTCTTCTGTAATCATAACAGAAAAAAAACCCAGACGTTTTTAACCAACAGCTTTAGAATAACCAGAGCTTTAATACAACTTACTTTCCCTCTTCATCCACTTCAGCAGGTGCATTTCCTAGTTTTCTTTGTTCTTCTAATTCTTTCTTTTTCCTCCAGTCTTCCCTTGTCATCTTCTTTGGTTCCTCCAGGCTAACATCATTTGACCCTCCTGAAGGAGCAGCATTCATTACTGCTCCTGATGCCATTTTGCTTCTTCCTCTGTAAAAGAAAACCAAACCAAAAGCCTTATAGATCAACACAATCTCACAGCACAGCTCTTTTGTAGCAATCAGTTAAATCAGTAACGCTGTATTTCTTTACATTCTTGACGTGTTGGGGTTTTTTGTTTGTTTTTTGTTTTTTTTTTCCCCACAAAAACAAACAGGAGTGCTGAAAAAGAAATTACCTTATTAGAGTTCCTCTTCTCTAAGAAATACAAAACAGGCCAGCGGCTCAGCACGGTGGCAGGACACGCACTGCCAGGCCTTGCCAGCTCGTCCAGGGGGGAACAGACCGGGGTGGGGGGGGACACAGAGATCGGGGAAGGGGACACAAAGGCTGAGGGCTGCCAGCAGGCGCAGCGCAACGCGCAAGCCTGGGCCTAGGCGTAGTGCGAAGGCGCGGCAAGAGAGCGACCGCTCCAGAGCGGCGCTGCGACAGGGACCAGGCTGGGCCTGTACTCGGATACGGGTACAGAGCCGATCTCGGAGCGGCTCCCGATCTCCCGATCTCCCGATCCCCCGATCCCCCGATCCCCCGATCCCCCGATCCCCCGATCCCCCGATCCCCCCCCCCCCGTATCCCGGAGCCCTCCCGCTCCCCGCCGCCGCCTCCGCTGTTTACCGGCTAGGCCGCCCCACAATGCACCGCGGCCGTGACGCGAGGCGGGCTGCGGGGCGGTGCCACGCTGTCACCATGGTAACGCGGCCCTGGCCCCGCCCCCGGAGGAGGCCAAGGGGGAGCGGCGCGGCGCAGCCAATCGGCTGCCGAGCGTCTGCCGAAGCAGCCAATGGGCGGCGCGGAGGCAGTTTAAAACGGGTGGCGGTTGGAACCTAGAGGCCGTGAGGCTTTGGTTCCGGAGGTGCTGTCGGGCTCGGTTCTCATCCGGACCGGACCTGCTCTTCCCTTTTGTCGGTGCCGCGGTCCTGCCTGTACGGGGAGGTGTCGGTTCCCGAGGTGGGTGACAGGGGAGGGCGGTTGGGCGGTGTTCTCCATGCCGGGCTCTCCCCTGGCTCCGGGCGGTGCTGGGGGGGGCTTGGGGGGGTTCTCCCGGGCGGCGATGCCCAACAAGGGCTGTGCTGACATCTGCTTGGGCTTTGTGCGGAAGGTTTTGCCTTCAAACTCTCAGTTTAAAGCAGCTTTTCCTGCAGAACCCTCCGGAGTAAGGGGTCACTCGTCTGCCTGTGAGAAGCTCGGAGGGGGGGGGAGGGAGGAAGCTGCTTGTCCCAGTACAAGCTCTGGTCTGGCGTTTCAGGGGGGGGAAATCTCTTTGTATGGGGCGTTCTCTGATGGGTGCGCTGTTTGGTGAAGGGATCTCCCTGCTAGTAAGATAATGAGCATTAATTACTCTTGGCTGCTCCAATGCTACAAGTTGCGCTGAGGACTGGATTGCCAAGGTGGGAGCTGTACTGAGAAAGCAGTTAAACGTTAGAGATGGGCCAAAGCAACCCAAAGGTGTAAAGGTGTACCACACCGAAAATGTAGGTTTGGTAGAGACCTTTCCCAAGGTCCCAGCAGCTCCTCGGGGACTGTGACCTCCCAGCTCTGCTCAGCAGGGCTTGGAATGCGGGCACTGACACCAAGCAGGGAGCTGTTCCCCTCCCAGGGATTCCCACGCTGCCCATGGGTTACCTGAAGTGTCACGGGCTGCAAAACTCTTCCTTGGCGGAAGAAATGACAAATTATTTGTAGGGGTTTTGTGGGTTTGTTTTGTTGGGTTTGTTTTGTTGGGTTTGTTTTGTTGGGTTTGTTTTGTTGGGTTTGTTTTGTTGGGTTTGTTTTGTTGGGTTTGTTTTGTTGGGTTTGTTTTGTTGGGTTTGTTTTGTTGGGTTTGTTTTGGTGGGTTTGTTTTGGTGGGTTTGTTTTGGTGGGTTTGTTTTGGTGGGTTTGTTTTGGTGGGTTTGTTTTGGTGGGTTTGTTTTGGTGGGTTTGTTTTGGTGGGTTTGTTTTGGTGGGTTTGTTTTGGTGGGTTTGTTTTGGTGGGTTTGTTTTGGTGGGTTTGTTTTGGTGGGTTTGTTTTGGTGGGTTTGTTTTGGTGGGGTGGTGGTGTTGGGGTGGTGGTGTTGGTTGTGTTTTTGTGGTTGGTGGTGGTTGTATTTTGGTTATTTTGGGTTGGGTTTTTTGTTTGGTTTTTTTTGTGGTTTGGTGGGGGTGTTTGGTGGGGGTGTTTGGTGGGGGTGTTTGGTGGGGGTGTTTGGTGGGGGTGTTTGGTGGGGGTGTTTGGTGGGGGTGTTTGGTGGGGGTGTTTGGTGGGGGTGTTTGGTGGGGGTGTTTGGTGGGGTGTGTTGGGTTTTTTTTGGTGTTTTTTTTGGTTTTTTTTGGTTTTGTTTGGTGTTTTGTTTGGTGTTTTGTTTGGTGTTTTGTTTGGTGTTTTGTTTGGTGTTTTGTTTGGTGTTTTGTTTGGTGTTTTGTTTGGTGTTTTGTTTGGTGGTGTGTTTGGTGGTGTGTTTGGTGGTGTGTTTGGTGTTTTGTTTGGTGTTTTGTTTGGTGTTTTGTTTGGTGTTTTGTTTGGTGTTTTGTTTGGTGTTTTGTTTGGTGTTTTGTTTGGTGTTTTGTTTGGTGTTTTGTTTGGTGGTGTGTTTGGTGGTGTGTTTGGTGGTGTGTTTGGTGTTTTGTTTGGTGGTGTGTTTGGTGGTGTGTTTGGTGGTGTGTTTGGTGGTGTGTTTGGTGGTGTGTTTGGTGGTGTGTTTGGTGGTGTGTTTGGTGGTGTGTTTGGTGGTGTGTTTGGTGGTGTGTTTGGTGGTGTGTTTGGTGGTGTGTTTGGTGGTGTGTTTGGTGGTGTGTTTGGTGGTGTGTTTGGTGTTTTGTTTGGTGGTGTGTTTGGTGGTGTGTTTGGTGGTGTGTTTGGTGGTGTGTTTGGTGGTGTGTTTGGTGGTGTGTTTGGTGGTGTGTTTGGTGTTTTGTTTGGTGTTTTGTTTGGTGTTTTGTTTGGTGTTTTGTTTGGTGTTTTGTTTGGTGTTTTGTTTGGTGTTTTGTTTGGTGTTTTGTTTGGTGTTTTGTTTGGTGTTTTGTTTGGTGTTTTGTTTGGTGTTTTGTTTGGTGTTTTGTTTGGTGTTTTGTTTGGTGTTTTGTTTGGTGTTTTGTTTGGTGTTTTTGGTGTTTTGTTTGGGGGGGTTTGGTTTTTTTTTTGGTTTTTTGTGTGTTGTTGTGTGGTTTTTTTTGGGGGTGGTTTTGTTTGGGTTGATTTGTTTGGGTTTTTAAATGTTTGAACTTTCTAGAGTGGTCTCATCAACCCGAAGATGGCAACACTCCTCTTTGTCGATCAAGAGAACGGTGAAGTTGGTGCTACCAAGAGTCGGCTGAGACTCCCTTCAGGAGCCTGTGCGTATGTGCTGCCCTGAGCCACTGGGGGGGCAAGTGAAGTGCAGAAGGGTTCTGTTATTCTCTGTTTGGAACAGTTGTCGTTTCCTGTTATTGTATCTACTTATCTAACCGGTTGTCCTAAGCTCAGAAATTGATATAAAAATGAAAACGCCTCTCTACTTCTTTAAACAGTTCTTGCTTCTGAGGTATAAATGATGAACAATGATTTTTATGACAGCCTGTTTTTCAGCACATGCACTTGAAGCAAACTTTAGGGCTTAGGTGGTACTAAAGTTGTGTTTTTGTTTTTTTTTTCTTGCTTCCCACTCTCCAGCAAAAGCCTTATCTGAAAGAACACAAGTTAACACTCCACTTCCTAAGAAAGCCATTGGTACCTCTCCAGCCATGTCTCATTCTGTCAGAAAGGCTCTTGGAAATGTGAACAGAACTTCAGGAGTCACAAGCAAGATGGAAAAGAAAGGAGAGAAAACTCAGCCTTGCACTGCAAACAAAGTATGATGCCTGCATAGCTTACCTACTGTTGTGGCTTCACTCTGGCAAGTAGCTAAGTACCACGCAGCTGCCTGCTCACTGTCCCCTTAGTGTGAATTGGGAATTGGAAAGATAAAAATGAGAAAGATAAAAAGAGAAAGATAAAAATGAGAACTTATGGGTTGAGAGTAAGACAATTTAATAATTTAAATCTCAAATTGCTCACCAGCAGCTGACTGATGGCTTCCAGTCCCTGAGCAATAACAGCCCTCCAGGGTTCCCCACCATTTTTCATTGCTTTGTGTGAGGTCACATGGTATGAAATATCCTTTTGGTCAGTTGGGATAAACTGTTCCAGCTATGTCCTCTCCCATATTCTTGTACACCCCCAGCTTAGTGGTGCTGTGTAAACACTGCTCAGCAATAGCTGAAACAGCATTGGGTTACCAACACTGTTTTAATCATAAATAAAAACATAGCATTATATGAGCTACCAGGAAGAAAACCAACTCTAGGCAAGACCAGTGTACCTCCACTGGCACAGGTAGAGCAGCTTAGGGGGTACCTAATGGAGAAATGGTCTGAGTTAATGTCTTCTTCACAGGTTGAGTATCAGGCCTTTAATATTAGAGCCTTAGTTTTAGTTTTAATGCAGTAACTTGTTGCCACTGTATATAGTCCTGTACTAAAACTTAATTAAAATGTTTGCCCATCTCCAGCTTATGTTGAAGGTACTAGAATTTGGGCATAACAGAGGATGTGGCAAGCATTCTTTTCTGTAGGTCTGTATAGGACAGCAACTACAAAGGTACAGCAGTGGGAAACTACAATAACTTAATGTGATTTTCTTTTTTTAAGATAACTGAAAAGACTGCTGGAATAGAAAGCTGTGGTGCAATGGCTGAAGAAGACTGGCCAGAAATAGAAAAAATGTTTCCTTACGATCCTCAAAGTAAGAATTATTGCTGTCATTAAAACAAGAAAATCATGTTTTGATGAGTGACTTGAGCCAAGCTGCTGTGGCAAACAAGCTAGAATTGAATTTCTCTGGAGTCTGTCCTTAAACATAAGGGTGATTGCCACTTCTGCAATATTGTCTCCTTGATTAAGTATTTCTAACAGCAACAGCTATGTTCCAGCTATGTAGTAAACAGAGTCCATTATTATAGTGGCTGGAAACTAGTTCCAAATAGCCATGCTATAGTCTCTTAATTAAATGGCAACTAGTAGGCAAGCATTCAAAAGAATACTTCAGCAGTAGTGAAGAATAGATTTCTCTTGAGTGTATGCCAAGCTAGTAATTTGTAACTTGAGGGAGTCCTAGTGCTGTTGGATATCATGGTTGAAGATGAAACTTCTAAACCTGTTCTTAGAATCTCTGCAGTAGGCTGTGCTATCTCAGTCCTTCACAGTGTGTCCTTAACAATCCAGTTCATATGGAGGTGAGTATGCAAAATCTACTGTGCCACAAACTGCTTCAGTGTGTGTAAAACATATGCTGTGCTTGGTGAATTTGACCTGGTAATTCACTAAACTAAAAGCCTCTGCTTTGCATTAGCAGTTGTTAAACATTCTAGAATTTAAGTGTGAGATTTTATGGACAATTCGGGTGTAGCTTCCAGTAAATATCCCTTAGAGGGGGCTGTTGGATTGTGGTATTTTGGACCTGCTTTGGACTTCTTTTAGGCTTGGGGAATTTTCAGTTTCCCACACTACTGCTGCTATACACTTCCTAAACTGCAGTGTATCTTTCTCAAACAGCCTTTGAGAGTTTTGATCTTCCTGAAGAGGACAAAGTAAGCAATATCAACCTGCGTGGTGTTCCTCTCATGATATTTGAAAGGACATATGACAGATGTGTGAACATGGTTCCTTCACCTGTGAAGATTGAGGAGATTTCATGGGAGTCCAGTAAGTGGAAACTCAACACGAGTTTTAGTCCATCCAGTGCTCATCAGAGGGTTGGGAGGAGGGCTTCGTTGGCTGCAGTAGTGAACTGCTACTGCTGTTCCAACTGCCAGATAGCATACTAATATCAAACAGCTTTGGGTGCTTAAGCTGAATTTAAGTTGGTAACCCCTACTAGTACAACTGCTTCTCTCAAAGTGATGTTACTGAGCAATCTTTTGCAGTGGACTGCTAACTATCAGTTAAGTGGAGCTGATTTATGTAGAATGGTTAGGGTTGTAATCAAATAATATTTCCTTTAGACATTCAGGAGGCTTATGCTAATCTGCTGGGAGTTGGCTTCTGTTGGAGTATAAAGTGGGTTTCATGAGAAACTGATTTGCTCTATTTATAACTTTCAGACTTGCTACAATCAAATGACTTTCTTGCTACCCTGGATGAGATCATTGAAATGCCACCTCCAAATTATGACCTTGAATGCATATTCTGAAGCTTCTATTGAATTTAAAGTTTATGTTCTGTATTTTAATAAAGGTTAATGTAAACTGTATAATACTGGACTTGTCTATTTCTAGTAGACCCAAGATGTTACAATCCTTTCAAAAGGAGCCTTTCTGGCAAGCAATTAAAGCAGAGCTTGGATAAGCTTCTAGCAAGACTATAGTTCACTTTTATGAACAATATCCAAGAGTTGGTACCTGCTGATTAGACTGTGGTCATGATAGCTTAAGATGTCCTTCTGACCTCACTGTCTATATAACTTTATCCATTATCCAATAAACATGCAAGGGTTTAAAACTAATCTGTATATCTCGTGTAAGTACTGGCATTTTTCCTTTCTTGAATTTTGTTTGCTCATCACAGTTGTTGTCCAGGGTGGCATATGTTGAGTTCTTTGGCTGCTGTAGGCTTCCCATTTAAATTGTCACAGCATTGTGGCTCTCACTACAGGGTATTGTCTCTGCTCTGAGGAAAAGGTGATGGAACCCCATTCTTCAAATTATAAACATGCGTGTTCAATAATCTTTCATTTTGCATTGTAATGGCCTCAACTCCAGTTTCTCACCTAAGAAATCAGTTGTAGAAAGTGGTCAGCCTGAAGTTAAGCTGCTTTTATAGTTCCAGGGCAATAATCTAGTCAGTTTACAGCATCTTGAGTTGCCTTCAGCTTTTACCTCATCCTTACCATGAGTTAATATTCTGTTGTGTTATGGTCAGCTGTGAAGGTAGAAGGTCTTTCTGTTCTTCCATGATCCACCTGATCTCTGAACAGGAGGAACTGCTGTGTCATGTACCATTGGTACACTGGAGCAGTGGCAAGAAGCTCATGTTTACAGTGGTGTCTGAAAAAAAACAAAACTAAGAAATATGCTTTAATGCTTGTAAGTTGACAAAGATGAAAATGGTCCAGGGAAGGAATGGGTTTAATTTGGTGTGGGTCAGTGCTACATCCCTTATTTCTGCTTTTTGTAGGCATGAGACCGTGGCTGCAACCTGATAATGTGGGGATGTGCATGGGTAACCATACTCCTTTCTTGTCATTGTTTCTAGGAAACAAATACAAGCAGCAAAGGAACCCGTGTTTCCCAACTCCTCAGGAGGTAGATGGGCCTCCTGGGAATTGTCCTGTTGCAAGTTTTGACCTTCAGTCTACTTAGAACTAGAAATTTACTGTTGTTTCTAAATGATCAGACAACTGAAATGAAAACTAACATGGTTTCTTCTTCAAAGTTGTCAGGGTATCAGTCAAAGTGCTAAATTGTAATAAATTATGCAATAGCTGGTCTTTATCTCTAGTTTCTTGCTTTTGGTTTGAAACCTCAAAAGTCAGAGGAATGTCAAACTAAGCAAAAGAAAAAATACAATTAAAGAAATTCTGTATACAGGTTTTAACTTTGGGCTGATACTTAACTGCATTTTAGTAGTTAATAGTTCTGGAATAACTGCCACTCTGAGATGAAAGCTTGCTGGATGAAGTCTACACTTGTGGGGATGGGGGAATGTGTGTGCAGAAAGCACAGTGTGAGTTAGGCTTGGAAATATTGCTGGTCTAGAAATGCTGCTGCAGTATAGAGCATGAGGTAATAATACTAGAATGAAATAAATGAATTTGAACTAATGAATCTTAAATTATTAAATCCTTTCAAATTCTAGGGAAAAAGAAACAGTCAAGTTTTGTATGCTTTTCACCCATCTCCAGTTTGCTGTTTCTGTAAAATTCCAAAAGGGTATTTTGTATGCAGAGGAGCATTTTCTGTAGGATCTTTTCTAGGTATTTCATCTGTTTTTCTCCACATACTGCAAGCAACACAAGCCAGTCAAAGTTAGGTCTGAGTAAGAAACAAGCTAAGTTTTCAAGATTTTACCTGTAAATAGTTGAGATCAAAAAAGTGTTTCATCTCCTAGTTCATCTCTGAGCTATGACAGGAGTGTTGCTAGGAATCTTGAGTATTGGATACAAATCTGTACTGGGTTTCATTGCTTCATTAATGTGAAATGGAGGATAGGAGGCAGCACTGAGGAAGCCAGTGTGCCTCTACCCTGTAACTACAGGGAATATTTTATCAGCCAAGGGCATTTTTATCTTCTGCTGTTTAAAAAGAGCTGAAATAAGAAGCCTTGGAGGCAATTGGTCTCTCTAGGGTTAGCAAAGCCATGAATCTTGTAACCTGTAGTCCCACTGTAGCTTTATGAGTGTTAGCAAAAAAAAAAATAATTTCCCTCTAACCTCAAAATGGTACTTGCTGTAGTCCAAGAGTCACAGACACTCATCAGATGTCTATAATGAGGTTTATATACACAGTATATAGGTATTAAGTAACTTGTTGTTTGGGATCTGACTACAAACATGTATTTTTTCCGTACAAAGTGTGTAAAAATATCACAGTTTATAAGTTTACTTCTAACTGCAGTTTGGGAGAAGTTAAAAGCACAGTTGGCCTGTTTTGCTTAAATGACCTACAAAACCGAAGGGAAAAGTTAGAAAATGGCCCTAATGTGTATCTTTTGCGGTCAGATTATGTAGGATGAACGGATGGCACCCCACAATGTGTTTTTCCAGCTTCAGTGTGAGTGTGCACCTCAAAAGAGGGAGAGAAGATGAGTGGGGCCTGGGTGGGAGCACAGGGGAGAGCAAGCAGAGTTTCTGGAGATGTAAAGTACAAATCATCCTGTTCTTCTTTCCCTGGTAAACTCCCTGCTATCCACAGAAAAACAAAACACAAGTTCGGGATGCCCCTGGGGACTGCTGTAGGGAAATCCCAATAGCAGGGCCCTTCAGGACCTTCCTGTTCTCCAGAACAATACAGAATTCTCCAGCCTATAGGGTGGAAAATGTGGCCACCTTTCCTTCTGAAGCAGCTTGGACAGGTCTGAGAAGTCTGTGTGCTGAGCAGGTCCCTGCTGGGACCTGAAGAGCTGCCCTGAATCCTTCTACAGGGCAGGGGATTGGAATGACAGCCCCAACAAAACCAAGCTTGAAGATTTTGTTTGGCTTCAGTTTTCTGTAAGCCAGGTGAGCAACGCAATTCTAGCCTCAGGACACAAACTTAACATCACATTTGGATAATCTATTGTCTTGTTCCTTAATCAAACACACAGTGCTGCTGGAATTTATTTGTTCAGAGGGTTTGCATTTCATGCAACCTCTTTTAGAGATCTGATCAGCCAGAACTTGGGCTCTCTGTGCCTGCTGCTTGTGGAAACTTCAGGCAGGAGAAATGAGTTCTGATTCTCTCTGAAATTGTTCCATTCTTATGAAACCAAGGCTTTGAATTCCAAAGCTGACTTACAAAATCTTACTCCATAAAACTTAGGAATAAAACTTAGTTTTGTAAATGCAGTGTCCTCTGGTTCTAGTAGTGAGCTGACCTACCAAAGCACTTGTGAGAGGAAAAACATCAAAAAAAATGGAAACATTCCTGTGGGAAATTGATTTCAACAACACAGCACTTTCCTAAGAATGATTATTCCACTGGAAGGGGTTCAAAACTTGCAAGTTGAAACCAGGTACTGGGTTTTGCTTTTTCCTTTCTACCCAGTCTTGTCCCAGTCTTTTTTTTTTCAGATAAGTTCTCAGCAGCTTCAATGTTAGTAAACTTCCCTCTGAAGTGTTTTATTCTTTTGTGCCCATCTTCCCACACCTTATTCTGATTTTCTTTTGAAAGTAGGAAGGATCTGGAAATTCTTTGCATTGAGATCTAATTGCATTGAGGAAGCTTGTATTCTATTTCAGTTGTGTCCTGGTTCTCCAATCTGGTGCATGTAGCCATGCTGTGACTCTTAAATTTTGCTACAGTGGTTTGCTGATGGATGGATTATTTTCAGAAGCAGAGGGGGTAGAGCCTTTTCTAGTGCTGGAACTCAGGCAGTTCTCTTTGTTCTCCAGATTTTTTTTTTCCAGTTGGAAATAGCATCTTATTTTTCTGATTAATACAGAGACCGAAAAATCCTTTGTCATCCTAATAGCTACAACATTGTACTTGAAACAGAGGCCAAATTTTTAGGGCTGTGGTGCACTACCTGTGGTGCAGCTAATTCTTTAACTATTTTGCCCTGCTTAGGAGCCTGCAGAAGTTAGTAGGAATTTGTTACTCATTTGTTTCTAGGGTCTCAGTGCTTCTGCAACTGTCCAGGCTTATGGGCTGAGCATTATTTCCTGGTACTACAACCAGAAAGGCAACATTTTTGTGTGATGAACAATACTGTCAAATACCTAGATATAATTTTCAAAGCTGTGTGTTTGACTTCAGAACTCAGGTTCTATTTTCAGATGTAATTTATGAGCCTGAAGGTACATCTACAAAAGCATTTGGGCCTCTTTTGTACCTATCCCCAAACTGCAGATCCTCAGAACTCCTGCCATAATGGTGCTGAGCTGTGGTAGCAGTGATGGCTTATGGCTCTTCTGTTTACTCCAGATGGATTCTCTGATATGCATCTGTTTCTAGGCAAGCAGCTAGAATCTCATTTATTCCTAAACCCTGCTAAGATGTTCCTTGGCCTCCTTGTTCTGTGGAGGCTGAGGTGGTTTTCAGAGCACTTTCTTCTCATGTGGGTCATGGGCAGAGCAGGCTGACAACTGAGGAGGAGGTATTGGTGTTTCTATTTCCAATAGCACAGTGCTCAGCTGAGTGTGTGAGAGGGCAGTGTTCAAATTTCAAAGGGGCTCTGGGGCACAAGAAATCCTGATCCCAGCTGAAGTGTTCTGGGAGGACACTTCTCAACCATTCTGCTTTGGTGTCCCCGGGCAGGGAGGGGACAAGCTGGGGGCTTGGGTGGTTAGGCTACTTCTACAAGGAGAAAGAAAACTGGTTAGAAGAGAGTCCTCTGTATGGAAAAAAAATCTGCCCTCCTTTGGGCTGTGCTCAGTGAAGCAGCATCCCTGTTTCTCTCTGTTCCTGCCCTGCTGGGGGATCTCTGCTCTTCAGTCTGTTCCCTCTGGTTCTGGATGTCCTGGCCTGTGTCCCATGCCTGTGGCAGTGGAAGGGGTTGCTCTTTGCTGTCCCTCCTGCTCGGGGCTGACTCACTTCCTGCCTTGGTAACTCATTTGAAACCTTCCTGTTTTCTTTTACTTCTGACTGCAAAGCACCTAGTGAAGCTGTCTATGAAGCCTGTTACAGAAATCCTACTGTGCTGCCTGATACAATTTTGCATCCTTTCTTTTCACTTAAGCTGGCTGCTAGGGCAGCAAAAAATTTTTTTTGCCCACCAAAATGCTGCATTTATGGTCCTGAAGCCATTTGTCACAGGACCAGGGGCTGCTGAGATGCTGCAGGCTGGGACTGAGCTGTGCAGGCAGATCTGCAGGCACAGTGTAGTTTGTGAGGGGTCTGACCATGGCTTTTCTGGCTCTAACAGTTTTGCTTTCACAGATGTTCAAGGCAGTCACAGCAAAATAATTAAAAGAAAGAGAAAGCTGAGTAGAATGACTCTGTCAGAGTTTGAAGACAGCAGGCCAGGTAAAGTGGCTGTTGGGGGGGACCCTGAGCAAAGCATCCAAACTCTCTGTGCAACTACAGAGCAAAATTCTTCCTTTAGGATAAGAAATCTGTACATGTACATGCACTCAGATATACAGTGGGGGAAGGCTGATGCCTCTGGATGAAAGTCTGCAGGCATTTCCTACTGGGAATGTTTCCCAGCTTAGAAAAACATGTCATGGAGGGTAGCTGCGCCTCTCCTGTCTTGACATGTTCCTTCTTTGGTGAACCTTGTCCATGAGCAGAGCCCTGTGGCTTCTGAAGGCTGCACAGGTCATCAGGATTACAAAGAAGGGCTGTTTCTGCCATCCCTTCCCTGCTACCTGAGCATGCCTGACACAGCTCTTTGCTGCTTACATAAGAGATGGGAGCTCTGTATCCTAATTTATATGCCCATTGTGGTGCAAAGTAACAACTGGCCAATCAAATCCTGCCTGGCTTCTTATATGACCATAACCTTTGTAAATGTGTAAAGAGGTCTATGGGAAGTTCATGATTTATAAAGTATTTCCTAGGTTTCTGTGTCAGCTCAATCTCTTTTGAATCAGTTATATTGGATATTTAAAGCAATGAGACAGAAATCAGTGAGAGAGTTTGTAAAGTTAACAAGCCAAATCAGGTTAAAGAAACCCAACAACTAAATGCATGAAAGTAAAATATAAAACATATTTGCACAAAATTGAAAGATAATACATCTATTTGTCTAAGGCTCTCTATTGTAGAAAAAGACCCATAGAACTCGCCTCTCAAGGGAGAAAAGTGAAAGTGTGGTTTTAACAGTATTAAGAAATTCTTAAAAAGTAACCTGGATTTTGCCATAGATTTCAAGGGGACATACTCCATGTCTTTTTAGAATTAATTTTGGTATTATCTCACTGTCTGTCACAAAGACATAATATAAGCAGGGATGGGGGATTCAGAAAATCATGCAAGAAATAACTATATGTTTACTATGCGTTCTGAAAGCTATGTTTTTGTGACAGATATTTTATATACAGGACTTGTTTTATATCTGATGCCTGCATGTTTTATACTGCTGTAACTAGCTTGGAAGAAATCCTCCCTCCTAAGAGGACCTTCCTCCCCAGTGAAGGAGGAAAGTCAGCCATATATATTTATATAGAATACAGTGGACAGCAATAAATAAAGCAGAGAAGCTGAAACTACCTGGTGGTGTTAATACTGGCACCTGGGCTGTGATTTAATGCCTTTAGAAAGCACTGCATGGCCAGACACTGTTTCTGCTGGAGCATCACTCAGGTCTGTGGTGTTATCTTGTTTGACCTAACATAATATTGCCTCAAGAAATTCCAGCCACTGAATTAGGGTAAAATCTAGACTTCCTGTCAAAAACCAAAATAAGGTAGTCAAAACTTTCCAGATGAGATGCTAAGATGATAATAACCATCCTGACTGATGTCAGCTGTGAAGAGCAGTGCACAAAATATTTTCTGTCTCTTCCTTTATCAGTCGCTGGGTGCAAGCTTTCTTTTTCCCTGCCTTTAATCTTTGCTTTTGTTTCACAAAGCAAAGTGGAGAACCTGTCCTGTCATCTTTCTTAAGAACTGTGTAAATATTTAGGCTCTCTTGGTCACTTTTCTTTTTTGCTTGGAGGATGTGCCGAAGACTGGGGTACGTGATCCTCTCACCAGGAGTCTCAGGCTGTGTTTAGCAGTTGTAGTTTATCCATCTGTGACACAGGCACATAATGAAACCTACCTTTTGGGACCCAGGAATCTTGGATAATCTTTACTTAAAGAACCAGCAAGAATGTATGAGTCCTCAGGGAACAGACTAATTTATTTCAGTATCTTTTACAAAGAGGTTATTACACCTGGTGCTAGAGTGAGGATGCATTTTGAAAGTTGTACCGGTGAGCAATTCAAATACAGCTGGATCCCAGCCTGAGATATGACCATCCCTCTATTCCTGTGCAGTGATGCATGCAAATTTATTTAAGCATCCTTATTGATAAGCCTTTTGCTGAAGGCTTTTGCTCCTCTGTCCCCAAACTTGACCCTGAGCTTGGATATGGTGTTTTATTACCCAACACCAGGTCTCTCATGATGCTGAAAAGCAAAACCCAAGTTTCAGATGCGTTCAGAACTTTGGGATTATTTGCCACCTGGATCAGGGCTCAGTGAATCTGCCTTCCAGTGTTAACCACTGTTGTTAGGTATTTTAACACAGGTATTAAAATGGTGAGTGGTTTTGTGTCTGAAACCTCTGCACATGCAAAATGTTTTGTGTGTCTTAGCCTCGCTGGAGCTCTGTAAACCAGATGGGTTCAAACAAAACATACTGCACACTTTTGACCCAAACAGGGACAACCTGAGCCTTTGTACTGAAACAGAGGGATGTGGTTATTAACAAGAAAGATCTTCTCAATTTTCCTCTTCCCCAAAATAGCTGGTCCATACATGAGCTTGTTCTTTATGTTATCACTTAGCAGAAAACATCAGAACTTTCATGAAAAGCATTTGATATGTTTTGTGCTCAGATTAAACCCCTGACTGCTTGCAGACCTGCAATACCTGAAAAATGTTCCCAGTTGATTCCAGGCTTGTAGATAGAGCAAGTTTCTCCAAGTTCTTCCAAAGCTGTGTGTGAAGGAGAAGCCACTAGAATGTACCCTACAAAAGCTCCCTGGCCTGACTGAGATGAAGGAAACCAGTGAAGTGGGAGTAATTTACAGTGGGTGAAATCAGTACCCATCTGAACTGAAAAATGTTGGGGGTTCAGACTGTGGTGGTGGTGATTTACTCTTCAGGCCTAAATTCACGAAGCAGAGACAAGCCTTGCTGTAAGCCTGTGATGGGTGGCTGTGAAATTGGTTTGGAAATATCTGTCTAATGCCCAGTAAACAAGTGCCTACATTGAACAAAAGAAGGATTGCCACACTTGCCAGCTTTGGGATGAGTGGGCACCCAGGTTTTAAGCAATCCCTTCCTCTCAGAAACAATCAGCCTCAAGTGAAAACCAGCAGGATGGAGTAAGCATCTGTGCTGTGCTGCTTCAGATGCATTATTTGTGGATAAATAAAGGCATTTAATTAAACAGACAGTTCCACCCTTTTTAATATGCTGGAATTACCCACCCTGAGCATCTTGATGCAGGTATGGAAAAAATAGATTTGTTTGTGCCATTTCTAAACATCAGTCACATTATTTTAAATACCAGAGATGTTCGACTGCAAGTCTAATCTCTTCTCCTCTAGGGTCTTGCTTTTTATTTAGATTTAAAAACTGTATTCAAATGAGGTTTTGACCAAAACCGAATCACTATGTACTTGAAAGCTAAAGAGCTTATCAGGCATCTGATAATGTTTTCAGGATTTCCCCAGATTAGACCACGGAGTGTACAGACAGGAAGCTGAAATATTGAGCGCCTGACCAGAGCTTCCTCCTGTGCAGGAGTGGGGGTTTCTCTGACTTGAATCTTTAGCTCTACATGCATGGTCCTGAGCCTTGAAATCTGAAGGATAAAAAGCACCCAAATCTCCCAGTTGGGTCGTCTGAGCAAGGTGAATGGAGTGCTTCATTTAAGACCCCCTTGCAAGGTCAGCAAAACAGCCCTCACCTCTCCCTGCTGCTGTGTTGCCTCCCTGGGTTTTTATCAACCAGGGAATCAGAAAGGGACTTTCCAGAGCTATAAACATGTGAGCTAAATAGCTGGAATGAACCTGTATGCAAATGAGTTTTGATTCCCTTCCCTTTATAAAGTTAAAATGTTTTTGAGAGACCTCCAGAATGTAGGTGTCCGAGTTTGTTACCTTGGGCTGGATATCTCTCTCTCTCTCTCTCTCTCTCTCTCTCCCTGCTGTCTGTCTGTCTTTCTGCCCGTCTGTCTGTCTTTCTGCCCATCTTTCCATTGTAGAGAACCAAGCGGAGTGATGTAAACTAGAAAATGAGAAAAGCAAAGCTGTGGTGATTGAAGAGGAGGGAGGCAAACGGAAGAGAAAAAGCTGAAGAGGAGGAAAAAGATAGAATAAAATGAATTTTGGAGATTCCGCTGTGAGTAAGAACTAGAAAAACTGTAAGCTGATTTATGACATGCTTATCTTCTACCTGAGAGCCAGTACGCTTCTGTATGTGAAAGGTAAATTGCACATTATTTAATCAAAATGCCTAATTCTTCCTCAATTCTTCCAGCTTTAAACCAGAGTAATTCTGTCAGCTTCGAAGGATTTATGGTTTGTAAATAGCAGCAGGATCGAGATCAAGTGTGTTAAGTCAATTTGAGTTGTTTATATGCTGAAGCAAAGAGAAATTTAGAATGACTTTTAAAAACTGTTTTGTCAGGGTGTCCGCATGCTTTCTCTGCTTCTCTTCATTGGACAGGAATTTTTTGCTATTGTCCTTCCAGCACTGTTATGACTTTATTCTGAACCCAATGACAATTAGAAACAAGGAGTGGTGATAGCTTTATGTGCGTTAATATTTTCCTTGCATTATGATTTAATGCATATTGTTTTTTTATGTCTGTATCTTAACCCACTGAAATAACTATTTAAACAGGAAGAGGATGGGAGTGAATTGATATATGTATTTTTTCTCTCTCTCTGCATCCAATGCCACTGGGCATATACCTGGGTTTCTTTCACACTAAACCTTTACTTTTTTAAAAAAGATGGTTTATTTATGTGCTCCGAGCTTATCTAGGTATCCAAAAGTTTCCAGGATGGAAAAAAGGGATAAAGAAAACATCACAATCTTCCGTGATGGAATTTCCAAGAGATTCCCTGTTGGGTTGGACGGGTTCATAGATGGGTTTCTGGAGTCTGCAGAATAAGGTAGTTCCCATACTTCTCGCAGCCTGATTACAGCCAGGCAGTTACCCTTTTCTTTTTCTGAACAGTTTGCTTGCTGAAAAATGCAGTTTTGAGTAAGCTGAAATTATTTATAAAGTTCAACAGAGTGCAGCAAATAGTATCAGCTAAATAATAATAAAAAAAATTTCAACACTTTCTAAATTAAACCTTAAATTTATCTTCAAAAATACTGTTTTCATTTTCTTAATTGCTTTCATGCAATAATACTAATAGCAAAGAAGAAACAAACTTATTTGGCTTAAAGCACAAAATCCCTTGTAATGTACCTAAAATGAATGCTTTTTTTCCTCAGAAAATTATGAAAAAGAATATATTTCCAGGTTCAGCCAAATGACTTCTTTTCTTTGCCTTATTTTTTCTTCTTTTGGGCTAGCGGGTGAAGAAATTGCTAACTGCCATAGCTTTGGTGCAGACCATTATTGGGACCCAGCTATATTTCACAGTTATCTAGAATGCTGAGATTTCATTTTCTATGGGAAATTGTGATGAAGATGTGAATTATTTTGATGATTATTTTGATGTCCTTCTGTTGGTAAAATTAAACACATTATCCATCATTTCCCCAATTAAAATAGAAAGGAGAAAAGTCAGTTTTCATTATCGAAACAGATTTTGTGTATCATTTTTTAACCAATTCCTCAATTTCATGAGTAAGTCTCCATCTACTTTGTGGCTTTTTAGATATCCACCTCTCCTCTCAATTTGCTTCGAGGTCAAAGCTTTATGGGTGCTTAAAACAGTTTTGTTGCTGGATAAGCAGGGCCTGGAGCTCCTGGGGGAAAGGGAGTTTGAAGATTTCTGTGACTGCAGGAGAAGGGCCCGAGGTTTCAATGGGGACTCTTCTAAAACAGAGATTTCAGATATGTCTCTTACTACCTGTGAATTTCTTGGGGGGGGCTCATTAAGGAGAAGCCTGAAAAAATGTTATTAAAATCTGCATTTAATTCTTTCATGGTTAATGGATATCCAAGTCCATACTGGCTGCTCCAGTGAGCTTACATGAAAAGTCTGTGTGTGCATACATTTCACCATAAACCTTAGCTGTAGTCAACACACTTGACTAAATGCTCCAGATGTGATTAAGTAAAAATCACATATTTAGGTGCTAAAAAGCACCTAAACCAATTTTCTTTGAAATCAGAGCTAAAAGGAGCAAGATTTGAGTGAGTGTAGCCCAAAGGAAAGCATCCTCAGGTCCCCTTGGCTGCCTGGGTCAGCGTTTCTCAGCCTGTTCCAAGGGAGTCCCTTTGAAACAAACCCCTTGGATCAGGCCTGAAAAGGAGCAGTCTGCACCTGCAGACAATCCCTGGCAGCATCCAGAAACTGGCTCCCAGCTCTGCCAGTGCTTGTGCATCTCTGCCAAGTGTGTGGGGCTTTTTTTTTTTTTTGTCTTCTAAATGCGCTTGTGCAGGGAGCAAATTCTGCTGTCTGACAGCCCAAGGGCTCAGTAATGCCAACTTGAGAGCTTGCAGGGGTTAGAGCCTTACCAGGGTCACCATTCCTTGCTCTCAGACTATTTTATTAACTGTCATGTACACTTTGTCTATGTTAACTATGGCCAGTTTCCACAGTACTTGGGTTGTTTCATTATTTTTAATATTATGCTGCTTTATTTCAATGAATTAATATTGAAACAGATCATGTATATAGTGAAAGTTTGTTTTTCATAGACCACCTTATTTTCAATAACTACAGTATAGTCACAATATAAAATATAAATGCAGTAATCTTTCATATTTCAAATGCTTTCATACGGAACCTGGTTAAAGAAAAACAAATCTCTGGCTTCTAGTGGATTACTAACATTACAATTATTTATTACAACGTGTTTTTCCAAAGAAAGTCCTTGCTGGTGATCATCTCATACCTTTTTTAAATAATGAGAGTGTTACAAAAAGGTGATTAATTCATATTTGTTTAACTGCTTATACAGAGTTTACCCATTCTGGGTTAGTAACATATAATCTAGCAGTTATTTGGTGACAAATATTGTAAATGTACTTTCAATAGTTGAAACTTTGCCAGTTCTTTTGAATTATTAAAAATGTGGAAACTGGAAGGGAACAAGAAATGGCCAGCTCTTCTCTCCCATTTATTTTTTCCCCTCTTCCTATATTTTGTGTATATTTTCCTATATATATTCCTATATTTTGTGCTCTGAAGCACAGAGATTAAAGCATTTGCACCTCTCTCTATTCTACTACATTTTTTAGGAACTGGTTTAGATGAACAGTTCATCTGATCACCTTGCCTGCCTTTTCATGGACTGGGAGACAGCCTGGGTCCAGCAGCTGCTGTGGGAAGAGGGATCAGAGATCCTGACCAAAGGAAGACCTATTGCTGGGTTTGGAGACAACTCCATAGTCCAAGAGGTAGGGCCTTTTCCTTCTTTATCCTCATTATTAGTCAGCTGATATGAAAAGTCTTCTTTAATTAGAGTGACAACTATTTATAACAAATTTTAGACTAGATAACGATGGTGCTTCATAAATTTTCAGGGGCTTTTGACTTCTTCTCATCCCTCTCACTCACACACTGAAAATTGGCTTTCCAGCTATTCCTTCTGTTTCTTACAACATCTGGGTGCTCTTAATACAGATGTTACTGTAGTTGTGTCAATGTGCAAAATATGTGATTTAGACTGTTTATATTCCTCTACATTGTGATTTGTCCTGTCATCTGAGAATATATAGATATATAAAATGTTTATGGAGCCTAAAAATGTTTGAGATTTTCAATAAGAAAACCTTGCTGAAGTGGTTTTCAGGGCTTTGACTTACTATGGCTTATTGTGAGTTTGACTATATTGTCTATAGTACTATATTGTAACTAAACCGCAAGCATATGTTATAGACATATTATGTTACTAAACATAGTACTTAGTATTAGAAGTTTTTTATTATTATGGATGATGGCAGAACAATTTAAAATATGAAATGACCTTTTCATTGTGTACTTTTCCATATTACTGTTCTAACAACAGCTGCAATGTACAGAAATGACTGACTATGTGTAAATATATGTTTTTCTTAGTGATTTATGTCTGGTATGTATTTTGCCATGTATTTTTTATCTAAATTAGTGAAAAAAAATGCAAAAAACATCAGTAAATTTTAGGTCAAAAACCTGAAATGGAATATGCAACCATTTTAGGCTTTCATGAAGGAAAATGGTTGGTTGCACAAAGTACTGTGTTGTTGGAAAATGTGATTAAAATGGACACAGCAGATTTGAATCTCCAGATAAGCAGTGTGGAGTAATTCTATGGGAGAGGAAATTGAATGTTTGTTATTCATGACATAGACATAGGCAGCAGAAATATATCTAGTGCTTGAAATTAAAAATGCATCCAGGAAATAACTGGGAGTTTCAGAAAGTATATTGGGAACAAATGCACTTGCTTCTGCCAAGCCCAACATATGTGCTTGAGTTAATACATCAGGAGATGGGAAATGTTATAAAAATTTTTTTTTTCTGGTGAGGGGACAAAGTGTTTGCTGGACTGAAGGCAACATGGACCTGCTTCATTTGTCATCTTGAAGGGTTTAGGAGAAGGAAAACCTACAGGCATCTACAAAAGGCAGAATGCAATTCTGGAGCAGGGTGTGCCTAGCATCAGTGTATCCATGGCTGATGTGAGCTGTTTGAGACTGGTAGAGCTTAGTTCAAGAGGAAAGCCTGCAACAACACTTTGGTCTTTGTTTTTTCAGTGGTGAACTTGATCTTTGTAGAGCAAGGGAAGATTAATAGCTTCTCTGCATGTAAACAGTCTTGGCCTATAAACATGCATTTTAGCTTTCCTAAAAGGTATTAACAATTACATAAAGTGTACTAAAGGTAGCCTTGTAGCTAAGCAGCAGAGTTAAGACTTTCTTGTTGATCCTTAATTCCTGTGCAGAGATGGTCTGTTGTCTGGGGGAGTGATGGAAGATCTGGTCAGTGCAGAAAGAGCTGTTGGGGAATTTTCAAATGGAGAAGACCAGAAAGGACAGGTAAAAGTTTTTAAGGTTGATGGTCTGGGTTTTAAATCTTGAGGTTTCATCATGCTCAGCAGAGGCAAAGGCTCCCAGAGAGGCAGGTGTGCAGCGGGGAATGCTGTCCCAGGGGAGGAAGGAGAGCTGCCCAGCAAGCAAAGAAAAAGAGCAAACCCAGCCAGCCAGGTTTAACCTGACAGCTTCTACTGAGCTTGGTGCCTCAGCTGTCACTGTGGTCCTTTCTGGCTGGGAATTTTTTTTTTTTTTAAACCCCAAGGTCTCAAAAATGAGTTAATCTTCTATTTTGCCCTCTTGTCTCAACTAACCAGATGTCAGTGTAGCTGTGAGAGAAGCATTTTTCCACTAGCTGTGGGAAAAATGTATTTAACTATATAACAGTGAAGAAGATACATTATGTTTCTAATGAAATGTGACCATATTCATATTTTATTTCAAGTTCCCCATCGGTGCTAATTAATTACCACCCATGATGAGCTCATTTGAATAGTATTTGGATTTTATGTGAAATTGTGGTAGATCATTGACTGGTTAAGAAGCATTAAAACATCACTGTTTGTTTGTATGTTCAAGCAAATATAGATGTATTAAAAGGAAATGTAGTAATGGCAACACAGAGAGTAAAAGCAGGGAATGATAAGGAAAATGCAGGGACTTTACACATTCCATTAACTTGATGGCTTTAGGTTCTTTATGTTCTTTTCCTGTGAAAATGTATCTAATTCAAAAGGAAACTTATGGAAGAACAGTCTCCAGACACTTAACACTACTTAATCATTCTAAAAAGGTTTGCCTCTCAGTGTAGCAGTAAAACTTTATAAGATGATTGCCTATTAAGTATCTGTCATATAGAAATAGTTAATTCTGGTGTAATAAGATCTTCAAGCTATAAGATACTCAGTGACCTTGCTGGAATAGGAAAAAATGTTTTTTTCAAAAAGTAATCTATGGCCTATTGAAAAGTCTCATCTCCTCACTGCCCTTGCAAAGGCAGAACAATATAGTTTTATGGGCTGTCTCCTTGTTTGCAACTACATGAATTTAATCCTTAAGTAATTGAGTTCTCAGAGGGAGAGGAACACTTCAGGAATGACACTGAAAGAACAGAGGATGGCACATGTGAAGCTGATAAAGGGTCAAAATAGAATGTGTCTGAAACTGACATAATTTTTTTTTTAAGATAGAACTAATGCACTGTGGTAATACCAAACTCAGCAGGCAAATTGAGACAGAGTTTGACCTTTTCTCCTGCTTAGTTAAAAAAGCCCCTAATGCCAACTTACCTTGAAAATGGATGTGGAATGAGGCTACACCAGTCCCTTTTGGGAATTTCATTATAACACAGGCTGTGCTGGTATAGAAAGCTCTGCTGGGCTCTCCTCCCCAGGGAGGGCTTTGGGACCCAGAGCTTTGGGAGGTGGTCCTGCAGGTTCCCAAGTCTGAAATAGTTCTCTTCAAGCATATTCCTTGTTTTGGGGATGTCTGCTCTCCATGCTCATCCTGCTGGAAGGTAACCAGTGCTCAACCAAGAGCAGGGTCACCAGTGGTGCTTGGCCCAGGTCCCTGCTGCAGGTCCCCTTATTAGGCTTTGTGGAGGGGTATTTGATGTCATTACTGTCATTTGCTGTCATTTGATTGTCATTACTGCCTGACTGTACAATGCCACCAAATGCCACAGTTAGGTGTCCCTGGCCATTTGTGCTGACCACAACTGGAGCCCAGGGGGTGCCAGCTCCTCCCAGGTACTCTCTGAGGGGTGGTTGTCCCAGGGGCTGGGCACTTCCATCCTTTTTTCTTCTGACCCTTTCGCTGTTTTACTGTGTCATGTTTTCATTGATGATCCCTTGATGTTTTTTCCCTGCTTGAAACTGGAAGGACACTTCTCAGCAAAGGGCTGGGCTGCTGGCCAGTGTCTTGCTTGTCACCACCAGCAGACTTCTCAACAAGCAGGACAGTACAACCAGTGACCAAACAGAAAAAGTAGAGAAGCAAAATTTATTGTTATGATATCACATTTCAAAGTTACAGATAAGTCATATCTTATTTAAGCATCTTAACAACATGGACCTGTTGTTAATTAGTATTTTTTACTTTTCTGTACCAGAGCCAACTAACAGATCAGTGGGGATGAACTGGGCTGTGGGTGTCACCAGTTACTTTGGGAAAATGTTTGTTTGGAGTTTTCCCCTCTCAGCAAGAGAAATAGTTAAAGAAGCATATTTTTAATTTCTCTTGTTTTGTTGGCTGGTTCAAGAGCCCAAGAAAACAATTAGAGCCATAAAGCCATAGGCACCCTGTTGGATGCCACAGCAGCAGAGCTGTTGGATGCCCTGCCAAGCAAGATGCTCTGTGCTGAGCCTCTGCTGATTTGGCTGCATGTGTCACTAATTTAGCTGAAAAAGTGACACTGGGTGTTATCAAGAATCCTTCATTGCAATTTTCTCAGGTATTTGTTGTTCGTTTGAGATGAAGGTTTTTAGAGATAAATTTAAGAGTAGGTTGCAAGTTAAATTAAGTGATTTAGAAACTCAGATAGTAATTGCTCTAGCACAGGCTTAAAAAAAAAATTAGTTTTTCATATACACATAGTTCTGGCTGCACTGTCACTGGAGCCCCTGTGTTCAGCTTGACCATCAGGCTTTAGTGAGGGAGCTTTGAATTCCTGCCAGGGCTGGGCAAATGTTTGGTTGGAATAAATTGGGGTTTTTTCTAGCAAAAAAAAAAATTGGAAATACTTTGCAGCTTTGAATCAAGCTACTGCCTCAGGGAAAAGCTAGAAACTCCCCGATGCTTTAAATTTTCTTTCAACATTTTTATTTGAAAAAGTATGCTCATTTATAATTTAAGAAAAGCAATACTGAAACAAAGTAATTATTCTATTTGAACCATTCTCTTAATTAAATTTATTTAAGTTTAGTTTTTAAGGCTGAAAGGTTTAATCTGAAATCCCTTTGACCTCCAAATATTTTATTATAGAACAAGTATTTCTTTTCATTTACCTCAAAGGGATTTTTTGTTGATGTCTCATTTCACTGGAACATAAATAAGTTTTTTAAAAATCCAAATAATTTTTTTTTTTAAATAGCTAAACCAACATTGTTTACACATGGTGCTATGCAGAACATAACATATAATTTACAGATGAATGCATCACCCAACATCTTATCCAAGCTATTTTTGCTCTAAAATTTCAAGTTTTGGGCACGCAATTTAATGAAACTTGTGACTTCTCTTAGGTTTGTCAGAAGTGATGAGGTGTTTCCTGTCTGAGATGTCAGCTTTCATCTCCAGTGTGTTTGAACAGTGTATCTCTGGAGTCCAAAACTCCTGCCTTTGGGTGAGATTGTCACCCTGGGATGTGGTTGTCACATCAGACAAAGTTGTGTCAGAGTACAACTGTGCAGCTGTACTCTGAAAGCTTCTGCTTGTCTTTTTGCCACCCAGAGTCTGACAACTCTGAAGGACTGTACCAGTGATTTATTTCCTTCTTTTGAACTTCTGGATGGATTATTTTGTTAACAAAGATTGCTGTGTGATTCTGAAAGATTTTTACCTCTGTGTCACCATATTAAAAAAGATGGGAAGGAAATTTAAAGCTTACTTCTCTGAAATTCTCAAAGGCTTCCAGAAAAGCACAAAATGTTATATCGTTATATTCCTTGGCTATAAATTCAATTTTTTTATTACTAAGAATTCTGCTATGTATTAGGGTACATTCTGTCTATGTGTGTGGCTACTTCTGGTGCCAAATGAAAATAAAAAATAGCCTATTTTTCAACATAGGTTTCCTCAGGCCATTATTCTGCTTCTGACCCACGGTCTGAGTAGAGCTACTTTGGCTTCAGTGATGGTTTCACTCTTCTGTTTTACAGCCCCTGGAAGAAGGCCAGGCACTGGTGAGAGCAAACAGGAGCATGAGATACTGCTGTGCATCAGGAGAGCTTTAAAATGGATGTTGTGTATTCTCAGCTTTGAGAACTGAATTCCATGGGTTGTAATTGAATCTGCTGTCAGACCCATGGGGCTCAGTTCTTCAGCTTGGATATTTCTGTCTTCACATACACAGAAGATCAAAGAAGCATTTGATCATTTGCTGACTCTTCCAGATGGTGGTAGCAGCAAGTAGGAGAGAAAGAATGACTGATGTGAATCATTTTATTGAAAAGGCCAGGCTGTCTCATGTTAAATACCTATAGAGTGATTCAATCTTTTCTTAGTTGATAGGCCCTGTGTGTCTGCTGACTGTTTAATTCATTCTTTTCTTTCCTCTTGGTTTTATAAAGGTTAAATAGAAATCCCTGAGATATTGCTGATTGAGTGAAAGTTCCCAAATACTGCAAAATGGTGCAGAGCTCCTAACAGCATCTATGGTGAGCTGCACTAACCCAGTGAAACCCTGCACCTCCCTGGTCTGAATGCCAAGTTTGCCAACTGATAATCTGCAGTAACCTCCTGCTGTGCTGTTATTGTTTCTTTTGACATATCTTATACCAAATGCCTACCTTCAGGTGAAAAAAAAAAAAAAAATTTCTCAGCTGTGAATGTAAAGAATATGCATTTTCATCATCCACCAGTTCCCTTGAATAAAACCAGATTTACTTTCCTGAAGATAGAAATGTGCTCCTGAAGAGTTTGGATTAGGGAGCTTCTAGTAAAATCAGTAATGACAATGACTGTGATGCTTGAAGGTCCAGAAGTGCAAGCATCCCCTTGGAGGGGGATTCATGCAAGTGACAGGCTGGTGTTTTTTTTTTTTCTTGGAGGATCTATACTCAAAGTTTTCATTCAACAATCAGCAAAACAATATTTGGGGTCTTTAAGTAGGTAAAAAGTTACAGTTACCAATGAGTTTTCCACCTCTTTCCTGCAATAATAACACCCTCCTAGATTATATTTTTCCAACTCAGTAAAGTAGATCACACACTGATCTTAAAAGCATAGAAATAGTAAAATCCCACAGGTGCAGGAGCAGTGCATTCAGCTAAGTAGCTTAAAACTGTCATGTGCCTTTTATTCTGAAAATGTATTTACACTAAAAAAATCAGATACAATCACTGTTGCCTGTGGATACAGATATACCTTCATACTGATGTGCTTTTCATACAGATTTTTATTCTAGGGTTTGAAGAGTTTCTCTGTGGCTGTCTGAAATGCATTGTGCTCACCAGTCTAGAAATTAGAGTTCTTGGAGGAGCTCTCCAGTTCCACCAGCTCCTGCTGTGGGAATAGCCATTAAAGAAGAAGGAGAAATGCACAAAGCAAAGGATGATAGTGAAGTTTCATTTTTACATTTCCTCTGTCATCACTGTCAGAAAGAAGAAATGAAATCTGAGGTCAAAATTAGCAAAATCTGGAGAAGAAGAGAGAGCAATGGAACAGTTTGTCCAATGCAGGCAGCGTGGTGGCTGTCAGATGGCTGAAGGCACAAAGCTTCATCCACTTCCTTCACTGCCTCCAGGCAGTGGTCCAGCTGAGAAGATGTTTTGTGTGTAGTGGTAACCACACAAAGCCACTGATGAACTTGGATGGTCTTTGCTACATGAGCTTTTGCAGCTTCATCTTTTTGAGGCCAGTACTCAAAATGTGGTGTAAGTAATGCCTTTTTTTCTCAAAAGTCTATAGTAACTCATGAACTACTAATAGCACTGCTAATGTTATTTCAAATTAATCTTAATTTGTTAAAACATGAAGGGGTGAATGATTCACCATGGGTGACATGGGTCACAACTGAGGGTACAGATCCAGGGTTGTCAGGAGATGATGGTTTGTGCCTGTGGTCATGCTTGCAAGAAGGCTGAGGGTGTTTCTGCAGTGGGCTGTGCATGTGTAACGCCAAAGTGCACTCCCTCACCCCCCACAAATTCACACACACCTTTGGTGAATTGCAAAGGGGACATAACTACCAAGAGGTTGGCAGCTACCTCTGAGCAGTGCTGAACCTCCCCCAGTGCCACTGTCTAGCTGAAAATCATAAAACTTGTCTATCTCTTCAGCTCCAGCTCTCCATGGGTGTTGAGCCTGCATTACAGCTCACCTGGAATGAAAATGTACTTGGTATGTGTGTCCTGAGCAAGTGTATGTTCTGATCCCAGGTGTTAGGGTGAAAAATGCTGAAGGAAAGAGCTGTTCCCAGAGTCTGTTATTCTCAAACCTTTTTTCTTTCAAAGCTGCTTAGGTGTTTTCTGTGCTCTCCAGTTGTTTCTGAGTGAAAGAGAAGAGATTAAAATGATTCAGCACAGAGCTCTTTTGAAAGCAGAAGCAAGCCTGCCTTCCAGTCCTGCAGTGCCAGACCATTCAGTATGTTCTTCCTTTACTCCAGGTTACTGTAGCTCCTTTCAAACCTTCCTTGCCCTGGATGACAAAGCATCTTCTTTTTGGATAGTCTTCATCTCTTTAAACCAGCCAAGTTTTCAAGTCCCAGGCTATCCTATTGATTGTGTGCTGTCTGTACATAGAAAATATTATTTAGTTTACAGTTTTAAACCAATTTACCTTGTAGCTGTCTAATGATGCTGCCTCTCAGTATACACATTTATTCTACTTCACTGTAACCAGGGCAGTCATCAGGATGCCTCAGCCTGCAGCTCCCTCCCCAGCCATCCTACACAGGGATCCGTGTCTCCCAGCACACTGGAATACTGCACTGTCATCCTGCTGAAGGTGAAGTGACTCACTGACTCATTTCCTGATGCTCTGTGAGATGCAGGACGTGTCATGTGTATTAAATGATGCAAGTCCTTACTGAATTCTCCAGCTTTGTTCACAGGCTTCAGAAGTGAAAGCATCCCTGTGCTGACCTGCTGGCTGCATCTCTTCTCAAGGGTTTTCTGATCTTCTGTTTCCTGGCTTACAAAATGGGTCTCTTTAATCTGGTCTTCACAATGTTTCATTTCAGAGTGAAATTCTGATTTCCATTGTACTTGGTTTTCCTTCTGTTAGAGGAAAGCATTCAGTATGAATTCATCTATATTTATTAGTGCTATAGATTTGAAATTTGATTTGGAGGCAAGTAAAGCATTTGCTAGAAGATATAACCTCTCTGTGTCTTTTCCAAGCTGGCCTATGACACCTTCTGGTGCTTCTTCACAGTTCTTACTCTGCTTATTTTGTTCTGAATAAATAGATGGGCTGAATCCCCCTGGCACAGCTCTGGCAGCCCAGCAAGGCTACCTACATTTTGAAAAAGAATAAGCTGAGAGCCCAAAGACTTAAAGTGGAACACCAGCCCTGAATTCTGTTGCATGCTTGTTGCTCTTCACTTGTGGCTTTCTGCTTCCTCTTCACAACAAAAAAAATCAGGACAAACACCTACACCTTCTGGCATGAGCCTGCACCTGTGTGTCACCACTGCTGCTGTTTGTGTGGTTTGCTGCCTCCCCCTCCAGTGACTGACTTTCTGCCCCCACTTCTTGGTTCTTGATCCCTCTCTGCCTCTCTTGGGGACTTGTCCTGTGATCTGGTTTTTTTGTTTGTTTGTTTTGGGTTTTTTGTTTTTTGTTTTTTTTTCTTTTTCTCCAGGTCATCCCCAAGGACTGTTTTCTCCCTGCTTCAAGATAGTGTTGGAAACTGGTGGGAAAAAAGCATCACTATCTGGTGGGGAAAAAGCAAACCTCATGAGTGCTGAAGAGACTTGTGCACTGCTTCAGAAGTGGAGTGGGAACAAATGGTACAGTAATAAGGAGGTCTGTAGGTGTTGCATGTTCTGAGTTGCAGGTAGGGTGAGAAAAGTGCCCTGTGGCATTAAGCACCGCTCCTTCTTGCTGCTTCTCACACATCATCCTCTCCTTAAGCCTTTGCATTTCTTCTTTATACTCTGTGTGGCTTGTCTGGTGAATGCTGATGAGAGGAGTTAGTGCAGGCTGCTGTCAAGCATCTCAGCAAATATCTTAGGCCTTTCCAAGTGAGTGGCTGCACATTGCAGACTCCTCTAGAGATGGCTCTGCACTTGCTGCCCTTTGGTACCCCAAGACAAGATAGCTATTGCCAACTCTGGCCCATCTTTTTGGCTAGCATCCCTTTTTGCTTCCAGGAAAATGATGAGTTTATGTCAGGTTCAGTAATCCTGATGTCTGCACAGCTGAGGAAAATATCACTTTATTGTGAGAATGAGTGAGCATGTGTATATATGGAAACTACAGCTTTGACAAGCCTCTCTTCTGCCTTGGAAACAGAACAGCAGGTCTTAAAAGCTATAGAGTTGCAATATGCTGACTAAGGTCACTAGTTTTCAGTGACTCACAATCTGTTTTTCTGGCAGCCCAACCATACAGCAGGTTGTGCTTTTTTATCTTTTGCTTCTTTCCTTTAAAAAAAACCTACATCAGAAAGTTAATACCTAAAGATATCCTGGAAGGTCTGTCGCTTTGACAGGATATAAGACCTCAAGTATAAAAATCTGTGTTCACTGGCATCCCTCCCTCACTCTGCTGTACTAGCCTAGTTTTACATTGGCAAAGAGACACTTTTATAATTTGTACAAGATTAAAATAATTATGCAAGATATTTGTTAGGCTGAATTTCTGGTAGTCATTTTTATTTTCCATTCTCTGACCACTCACTGCTGATCTGGAGAGAGAGGAATGTTGGGCAAAGCCAGCTGAAGGCTGTGCTGTTATCTCACTGAGTCACTCAGAGGTTTCTGCTGTCTGCCATCAAATGTCTAATTTCTAAAATGAGACTTTTTTTTTTTTTTTCTCCTGTTCTAAAGATAAGTCTTACACTGCCTCAGCACTTACAGATCATAGAATCATAGAAGAGTTTGGTTTGAAAGGCACATTAAGGATCATCCAGTTCCAAAACCCTTCTATACATAGGGACACCTTTCATTAGACCAGATTGCCCAAGGCCTCATGCAACCTGACCTTGAACACTTCCTTGAATACTTGGGATTAGTCAAAGAATGTAATTTGTTAGAAGAATTTGCCAAGATAGGCAAAGATATTTTCCTTTTCTAAATCTTTTTAAGGTTTTCTCTGACTGTCCTCCCCTTTGTTCTTCACTCTCTTTTGCCTCACAAAAATTTTGTTGTCTACTACCTCTGTAGAAAAGACTCAGTTTCAGAACAAGAAGACATACAGTCATAGGGTAAGGAAGCTATTTCACTTCAAGATGTAAAGGAAACTTTAAAATCAGATTTAAAATAAAATTATGTTGCCCAGAAGATTTGTCTGTATGGAATAATGTCTGCTGCTTTCCTTGGAGCTCCACTGCTGTGGAGGTGATGGCAGAACACCTCAAACCTTCTTGCATCTCCACCAAAGTACCAGGCAGCACTTCCACTGGAGGTACCTCCTAGAAAGCAGGTTATAGATAAATGAACCAATTTGTATAAGAATAATAATAATTCTTTCCGATTCATAATAATGAATAATGTATCAAATAATGATCATGAATTTATTGTTTAGGAAAAAAAAAAAAATGAACCCAGCCAAGCACATCCACTTTCTATAGAAAGCAATTCAAGTCTCTTGGTATTCTTGTGAGAAATGTTATTCTTTATTTATTCTCATTTTATAGACTGGGACACAGGGACATACTTGGCTGAGGACGCAAAATGAATCTATTTGAAATTTTCTAGGAATTTTGCCATAGTTAGTATTACTGGTTGAGAGGCTTGAGAATAAAAGAGGCTGTAAGTGTTGTCTGTAGCCTCTTCTGAACAGATGCCCACTGAGCAGAAATGTCCATTTTCTGCTTGCAGTTCTGCTCAGAAAGTTCCTCTGCCTGTTTCTGCCAGTGCTGATGCTGACAAATCATCAAACACCACCGGAAGCAAGACACTTCAATCACAAGCCCACTTCAAAAGCCTTCTGCTTTTTACATTTTAAAGTTTCATGTGTTTTTCACATTTCCTTCTTTCTGTGTTTTCTTGTGCAAGCTCAGGAAAGGAAGATATTGTCCTGGATACAGAACGCTGCATCTCTCATGGATTTCTTGTTTTCAAGTCACACAGAAAGCCCTTCAGAGCAGACCCAACACCCACAGCACATCCTTCAGTGTCTGGGTACTTGTACCATGGGAGTGGCTTAGCAGCGGAAATTTTTATCTTTTTCAGCATGAAGACAAAGCTTTTCTTTTGACTTAGGTCTCATCCAGCCCTGACAGCATTTGCTGGGATGCTGCCAAATAACAAAGGGCAATATTTTCTTTAAAAAGCAGGAAGGGTATTAAAAGTTTCTATGCTGTGTGGATTAAAATCTTGGAGTCACTTGATTAGGAACTTGGAGTTGGTCAGGCTCCTTCCAGCTCCCCCACTGCATCCTCATTTCTGCATGATACTGCAGCTGCTCTGATGAAAAACAGTTATTTAAAAATTTGCTTGTATCTATGGCAACCTTCATGCTTTGTGTTTCAATTGAAACTACAACAGCAGCAGAAGTTTCTTATTAGGATATTCATGAAGCTTTTAGGTTTTGTACATTTTAAAATAGAAATATTCAATTTTAAAAGGGGGTTTTATCAAAATTTCATTAAGTTTGTATTGTGAGAGCCTCCACTATGCTCTTTTTCATGTGTGGGTTTTTGTTTGCTTTTGGTTTTTGGTTTTTGGTTGTTTGTTTTTGTTTTTGTTTTTTTTTTTGGTTTTTTTTTTTGTTTTTTTGCTTTTGTTTAAGATTCCTGTAGTTGCTTTAAGCAAATGCCCATTCCTCCTGTCAGTGCCTGGCCTCTTGCTCTTTCTAGCAGATTGCTTGTTTTGTTGTGGCACTGTGGAGGGAAAGGGGTAACCAGTTGTGTTGGGATGTGGCTGGTAGGGCTGAAGCATTGCCAGGGATCTCAGACTTTGCCTTCTCCCAGTAAATCACCCGTGTGGTTTATTTAGCTCTTTGCCCATGCAGTTGCCAGGTGTCTGCCTGCTCTGAGAAAAGCAAATAAATGTGTTTGCAGTTGGATTAGGTAGAACCTCAATGATATTTCAGTGTTTCTTCTCAAGGGCACAACCTTTCCGGGTACAGCTACAGAAGTTTTGGCCTCAGGCAATTTTCAAAGTGCTAGCTGTGCTTTGGAAGAGTTAAATTTGCCCAAGCTGCTATTTTTTCTTTGTTTTCTTCCTTCTTTTTCTCTATGCATTCACACCCTCAAAATCATGAGGATAAAATTAAGGAAGCCTTGCTGAGATGTACACTCTGCTGCCCTAAACCCCCTTGAGCCATCATGATATGTTCTGGTGCCTCCGAAGTGTGGATTAGGTCTAATTAATGCTGTTTCTTGATCAATGGTTTTGACACAAACTCTTCGAAGGGATTTATGTAATTACAGCTGAAACAGCAAGGGCTTTTTGCTAGGAATCTCCCAATGCTGCAGTGGAAAAGTTTGCTCTTACTGATGGGTTTTTTTGCCTCCAGCTGCTGTAGGTATGTGACTACTGCCCCATCACTCAGGTATTTTTTTGCCTGGAAAGGTTTGAAGCTACTGGTTTTCACTGGAAGATGCCTGAGATGTGGAGAGACACATTCTTCAGCTGCCACAAGTTGTTATAATTGAGCATTGGCACCTTTTATCTATACCAACAGGATTATTCCCCACCCATACAGTGTAATGTTCTTTTTTTGGAAATGCCTCACAATAGGGTATAATGAGCCAGTTGAGAAGGTGTTCTCAAGGTATTCAAAGAGGATTTTTGTGTTTCTTTCTTCTAACTGTAGAAAAAAAGAGTTGAATTGATCACACTTCTCACAATGCATCTAAGAGCAAACATGCAAGGGATGTGAAACATCCAACACTTTCTGGCCCTCTCTTGTTCCTCTGGTTGACTGACATTGTCTCCACGCTCTTCCTGGCACAGTGGACATAAAACTTCTGATTCATTTGCCGTGTCTATTGCTGTGATCAGATGAGACAGGACCTGGATATAGAAGAATATGTGCCTATTAGATAGGCAGGGTTCTGGAAAGGGAGTTGCACTACTACAAAAGAGACTAAATTAAATTATAAAACTTTGTGGTCCATTGACTGCGCTAAACCAACTATGCTTTATTCAGGGTTGTGAAGTTCTAATGGAGTTTAGAAAAGCTGCCAAAGGGGCTGGAATTACATTTTTATTGGAATGGGAAGTTTTTGGTTCAGTAAGAAATTAGAAGGGTCAAAGAAATTCAGGTTGGGTGGGATATTAAGGAATTCTCTAGGCTAGACCATGCAGTGTTCTGAGAGAGATTAAGAGACATCAAGGCGATGCAGTGCTTGAGTTCAGGATCTAGGCATTAGCAGGTTTATGTTAGTCATATTTCCCTATCACAATACAACCACATTTCAAAGGATTTGCACAGCCCTATATGCCTTTAGCATGGAGAACATTCAGGAATGAGGGCAGCTGAAGAGGCCCCTTCTTTCTCTGAATACCAGTGAGATCTTCTATAAATCAGTGCAGCATGAAAGAAGTTGAGGTACAGGGATACAGAGACATCATCTCCTCATGTCTGCCTGCTCTTCCACTGGATTTTAATGCAGAAAATAACTTGGTCATCCCCAAGGATTAAAGATCTTCTGCCTTTTTCAGAAATTGTCTCATGCAGCCCCAAAGGTTTTGCTGTGCTGCCATCCCTATGATGTGGGTATGGCAGGAGCATGGCCAAACTGTGGATTAAAATTGCATTACCACCATCCACTTCAGGATATTTGTACTGAGGCACTCAGACTGTCAGCTGAATGTTTCTGACTTCAGAAAGGAAACCCCATTGCCTTCACTTTGCATAGGGACAGTCAAGAAGCTATGTCAGAAAGTCTAACATGCCTTTTTATGCTTTTCTGGTTGGTTGGTTGGTTGGTTGGCTTGGAAGGCAAATTGGCTTCTTTCAGCAGATGGAGAAAGTGAACACAATTAGATGGCCAATGACAGGGAATGGTGCTGGGATTATTTGCATCATTAGGATTTGTGCCCTGTATAATCACAGAATCATCAAGGTTGGAAAAGACCTCTCAGCTCATGAAGTCCAACTGTTTAAGTTAATTTGCAGCTGGTGATCCTTTGCTTAGATTTCATTTTAATGTTAATTTTCCCAGTCACTTTTTATAGTGACAGATATAGACAGATGTGGACAAATCTCATTCTTTTCAGCAGTTCTGTGCTTTTAGCCAAACTCTAGTGGAATGAAAAATGCAATTTGGAAAGGAAGCCACAGTGTTTGTTTTGATCTCTAGTTTGCCACAGAAAAAAAAAAAAAAAAAGGGCCCCTACCTTACCTTACCCCCCTACTCAGAACATGGAAACAAATTCTGACAACAGCTCACAACTGGAAGGGATTAATGAAGTAAATACATGAAATAATAATATAAATACCTTATAAAAGCTGTTTTAAAAAGCTGACCCACGGAATCACTGCACCTCCTCGCTGCTCACTGGGCCATGATGCTGTTGCTGGAGCAGATTGTGGCTGCTGGCATTGCCCTGACGTCTTGCACCAATGCCCTGATAGAGCTGCTAGAACAAGCTCTTAAAGTGCTAAGTGTCTCTTCTGTTGAAACAAATGGACTGATTTTTGCAGGACCCTTTAAAAATCTGGCTATCATCAATTTGGCTTCCTTGTTTCAGATATAATGTGATGTTTATGACATAGCTATGTTTATGACATATGATGGACTACTCTCCATCATTTCATAGGAGTTCTCTAGCTAAATCTGGTGGGGTGGTAACTAAGAAATTTGTCTCTGTAATTTTCTCAGTGTTTAAAATTTCATTACTCCATCCTGGCTAGGCACATGGCAAGCTCTGGCCTCATATTTCTACTGTTTAGTTTTACTTTCCTTCAGGGATTTTTCTCCCTCCCCTTAATCTTGCAGCTTGCATCCTCAGGGAAAAAAAAAAAAAAAAAGCTTTGAACTTTTGGTTAAATAGAGCCATCTCATATAAACCCCTTTTAAGGTTCAAGAAATCCTATGGTAAAGCCTGGCTGTCTGATGCAAGCTCCTCAAAGTTGGCTGGGAAAGTGGAAACGTGGATATTTGTTTGAGCAGAACAAGTATTTATAGGAGGGTTCTGAGCTCTGTCTCTTGCCATCTGGCCCAGGTGCGGGTGGGTGCGGGCAGAGCTGCAGCCGGGCTGGAGAGAATTAAATGCCTTTGGTATTTCGGGGCTTCCCCTCCCTTTCCTCAAAATAGCAAGAAAAGTTGCGAAGCTTGTTTTACACAGCAGAGGGCAGAAATGTAACAGAAAAGACTGCAAAGTGCGGTGGGGGATCCGTGTTAATGCATTCTTTTTAAAAAAAATTTTTTTTTTTTTTTCTAATAAGGCTTTTCGTTTCAGAAAGGGAAGGGAAAGGGGTGCAAACTGGGATGTGGGCATCTAGTGAAATAGGTTGTTAAGTGTCTGTCAAGTATTTTAGGTTTAGGAGACAGAGAATGAACCTATGCCAGTTAATTCTATAGATAGCAACTATGAATTGTGTTTTGCTTTAGGAATATGAGTTTAGCAAAATATTAGCAAAGAATTGGCAGGTGGTAAGGGTAAAGTCAGTAAGGGGCTGTTCTCAAAACCATTATTTCCACTCACAGGCATTAGGAATTTATCCTAGTTCTTTCCTGGGTGCTGCAGAAGAAGAAATTCAGTGATCCCAGGCTTGTTTAATCAAAATATCTCTGCAGTTGCCTTTGCTTCAGGGACTGTCTGTTAGCAGAGGAAATTGCTCATCTGAATCTGAGCAACACTTGCTCCATCTCCTTCCCTCTTCCCCAAAACAGCCAGGTCTGCAGCAGTGTGCACCTCCCTTCCATCCAGCTGACTGCAGAGCTACTTGGGGAGCCAAACACAGCTCTCCAGATTTATTAAAATGCATTACTTGTTTTTTGTCAGTCGGAGCCCATGTCAGTAAGAACATCAGGGCAAACACCTTAATAGGCAACCCAAGAACCAGTGTAGTATTTATCTCACACACACATGAAGTTGGGATATGGCTCAGCTATTGCATTACAGGCATTGGTGGAATTAGTTTTGAAAGGTGTTGAAATTATGTACAACTGGGCCTGTACAGGAGCCCGGATAGCTCCTGAGCTTAATACTGAGCTGCTGAGCTTAAGATCGATCTGCAGAGCTAATTGCCTCAAGGGCTGAATCCAGACCCAGAGTGGAGCATCCTTATAGTGCAGATCTTTGGGGGAAGTATTGAGGCAGAAGAAACCTTTTAGCAGGCTCAGGCTGGCCATAGGCTGAAAAACCCTGTTGCTGTGAAGCTGGGGAGTGTGATGAAATAAAAGAGAAAGAGGCAGCTCTTCAGGTGCTTCTCTAGGAGAGCATATTACAGAAATTGAAACAGTTCACCTGGCACTGTCAAAATGCATCAAAGATGCTCCTTTTCCATGGACAGGAGAGAAAATAGTTTCCTCTGCTGCCAATACTGCAGAGCTCTTCCAATTAGTTAATAATTTTAATGGGGGGGGAGGGTATTTTTTTTTTTATCTGAAAAGCTATGTCCGCTGTCCAAATCATTTAGGTCTTTTTAATGTGAATAAATTTTACGAATACTTAACAGAGAGATAAAGAGCCTCACTGAGTAGCTGCACAAAGAGGCTGAAGGACAGCAGTGAATTGCTGAAATAAAAACGACTCAGTGGATGTACATGGCTCTCACTTGTGAGAACTGAAGTCCCTGTTGCCTGAATGTCTTGTGACCGACTGGCTTTTGCATCCCATCTTGAAAGGTAGAACCATTCTCTTAAGATGCATAGAGCCATTCACTTAAAATGCTTAACTTTTGCTTAAGAGTTGTGTCAGTAATGACTCACAGAGGAGACTGCAGTGAATTGAATCACTGCTCAAATTGTCTGCTCTGTGAAGAGTTTAGTTGGAGAATAAAGGTTTGTGAAAAACCTCTGTGGTCTGAGGTGATCACAGCGCAAACTGCTGTAGTCATTTTAGCTTGCTAAATGCTGCAGTCTGGGCTCAGCCTCACTTCTGATGGCATTTTCTACTACAAGGTTGTTATCCTGCTTTTCTTTGGCTTCTGTCAGTATTGCCCAGTGTCCAAATAGAATAATCCAACCTCTCCATTTGGTGCTTTTGTTTGTAAAATGTGTTAATCCGTTCTCATATTAAGCTGATATTTTGGCACCACACTTGGTCTGTAGCTATTTCAGTTTCCCCAGATGTTTGAATGGGAAATGTGTCCTGGTACAGCAAGCAGAGCTGCAACAGTCCCAGGGCTTGAAGGCACTGAGATGACTTCAGCTGGTGGGAGGCTTCTATCAAAGGAGTCCAGACCTACATGGATGGACATACCAAAGTTGTGGTGGTAACATTGCAGATGTGATTTCCTGTGTCAAAGAGAGGTTTTTTGCTCCTAGTAGGTCACTGACTGGATCAGAAAGGTGAGAACTTGCTGTGGTCATTGAAGCTTTAATCTTTAAGGAGAACAGCTTCAATGGAGAAGCTGCTTCTAGAGGTGGCAAGGGCAAGGGGATAGGGTCTAACCAGGCATGTCTGTGACTTCAATAAGCCATTTAGCCAGTCTTTCTCCTTTCTGCCCTGTTTGTTTTTTTTTTTTGGGTGAACAGACCCAAATACCTCCATTTGTATCCAAGGAGAGATGCTACTTTAGAAGCTGTGAGGGAGGGAGAGATTCTTGGCACTCCTCCCCACCTGTGCTGGTAGGAGGCTGTGGGACTGACCTGCACAGGCAGGGCTCTTGTGCTGTTGTGTACCATCAGCTTTCCTTATTTATAATTGACTGAGGGTTGGACATCTAATCTTGATTAAAGCCAGGGAGAGTCTTGCAGCTCCAAAGTAAAAGACCAAGCATTTCATGGGAATCTGAGTGACTTGTTGGTTGGCAGGAGGGGACAAAGTCTCAATTTCCCACTGTAAGTGATGAAACAATTACATCATAACTGACAAAGTTGCTGCTTTTAAGGAGGATAAATTTCTTAAGGGCAATAGAAAGATGAGAGAGATTCCAGCTCTGGTGTTTCATTTACTGTTTTTCCTTGGGTTGATTTTTTTTATAGTGGTTTCTGTGGAGCAAGTTGCTATTAATGTGTCAGAATGAGAGCCTCAGATGGGGTCTAGGATTTCATGATTGAGCTTTTCACATATTTCAAAAAATATATTCGTGTTAGGAGAGACCATTTATCAGTTACTTACTAGTTTACTTCCCAGCCCATACCACAAAAATTTTACCCAGGGGTTCTTGCAGTGCTCCTAGGAGTTCTTGGTGGAAGCAGCTCCCTAGAGCTAAAGGGTAAGAGACAATTAAATGTGACTAAAATTAAAAAATGCTTCTCTCCTTTCTAATACAAATTACCCATGGTGAATTATCACTCCTCATGGGGTTAGAATATAAGCAACCACTCATACCTGGCAACCTTTAATAGCTGTGTGTGCAGCCCCTTTGCTTTGTGACCCAGGGGAATGGCTTCTTAATATTCCTCTTCAAGACTTAGTGTTTGTGTTGGGTTTCCAGTGTTGGGATTCACAGTGTTTCATTTGCAGCCAAACTGCAACAAAACCCACATAATGATTAGGAAGCCTTGCACGTAGATACAGAAAATGCAGTCACAAGACTGCTAAATAGAAATTGCTCTATCTTTAAATGATCATGAGTTGTCAGCTGTTCCTTTGTTAGGATTATTATAGGCACACATAAAACATTTGATTGAATGCTCAAGTTTTCACCAGCTAGAATCCAGACGGATGTCTGATAAAATAACAAACACACCCCACTCCACCCCTTCTCAAAATCCCCTTCCTGCTTCGGCTGAGTTTCTCCCTCTATTGAAGCCAGCATTTCATGGACTAAATTGGACAAAGCAAGCAAACAATCTCCTTCACACTGATTTCCAAATCAAATCATTGTTATTCACATCAATATTCGCAGCTGATTCCCCAGCCTCAGAGGCCAGCTTTCTGGCTCAAACAGGCTCCTCTGCATGGATGCCACGGAGCCCTCTGTGTGTGCCGCCCAGATTTGCTATTAATTATTGTTGGAAACTTCCAGATTTGATTCTTCCACCTCTTTTTTTTTTTTTTTTTTTTTTTTTTCCCCTCTCTTTTTTTTTTCCCCTCATGCAACAAGGAAAAACCAGAACTGCCATTCTTCAGCTGGCACTGGGTTTCTAACCTTTTTCAGTGATGTTTGGGGGAGCTGCCTAGAGCTGAAATGCAGATCCAGGGGCCTTACCTGTAGGCATCTGCAGTGCCTCAGCTGCTGGGAAGCCTGGCAGACATTTCAGTGTCCTCAGGTGCTAATTGCTGGGGCTAAACCTTGCTCCTTTGTACCATGGCTCTAATGGGGGAAGGGGTTGACATCTTAGGGGCTACCAGAGCCTGCATCCTCAGGCCGTGCTGACTGTGAAGAAGAAACCTGGTCCCGCAGGCTTTTGCCCAAAGAGTTAATTTCAAGACACTGTGCATCTCTTTCTGTGAGGTAAGGTGAGATGAGATGCCTCTCACGCATTAAACTAAGCAACTGCCTGTGCTTTGAGGCAAAAGCCCCGGAGCTGTGGTCTGACTTTGGCAGGAGCATCACTGGCCTTGGCTGCCCGGCTGGGGAGGAGCTCAAAAGCAGCTCCTGCCCCCCAGCAGCTCTGCCCGAGGTCAGGTCTCACCTTAGGTGATGAACCAACCCCTTTTCTCCTTGCCAGAGAGGGAGCAGAAAGGAAGAAAAGGTGGCAAGCTCAAACAGGGCTGCTCCCAGCAGCAAGAAGGACCCCTGAAGACACCTGGGCAGAGCAGTGCAGACACACGGGACACATCACGGGGGGGGGGTGGGGTGGCTGTCTGAGATTGGATTAGTGGTCAGTCTGGAAAGAAAAGGGTGAGCCTTGGAGACTAAAATACCTTCTCCAAGTTAGACAGAGCTCATGTGAACTGTGTTTGCACACACATGGGCAGAGCTGGTTGGGAAGGCGTGTGCTGCCCACTTAATGTGTAATAAATTCACCTTGTCGGATAATCAAGACTTCAGGACTCTGTCTGTAGCATCTATTAGGAATGGCAAATTAATTAAAAGTATGAACTAATTAACCTCTCTGCCTCTTCCTCTGCCAGGGCAGGAGGCTCATCCTGCTGTACGCCCTGCAGCAGCCTGAGCTGTGTCCCAGGACAGCCCTGGTTTTCCTAATGGCCCACGTGCTGCTCCCTGTGCATCTGGGGACCAAGGGGCTCTCTGTTAATGAGGCCACTGACAGTTTGATGATGCTTCCTGTAAAAGTGTTCTCTCCTATGCTCTTCTTGAAATTGTCTCCAGACTGGTTATAATATGGCCTTAGGCCAGCATGTGAGCTGACAGCAGAGGCTCAGATTGGAACTTACCAGCCCTTGGCGTCCACTCTCCCAGCCGGGCTCAATAGGGCTCCCAAAGATTCGAACGCTTGAGACTGCACAAAATATGCAAAGAGTGACCCATGAAAACTTCTGCTGGCCCTAACCCTCACATGCCACCTGATATGAACGTATGCAAAATACAAGAAAATGTCTATTGAACCAGCATATGTGTCTGGCTGATATGTTAAAACACATAATTAGCATATCACTATCACACTTGATAACTGTCTGGTTTCCTGGAATAAACAAAGACAATGGGATTAGCCCAACAGGAAGCTGATAAAGATTAATGGAGACAAGAAATTCCATAGAAAGAAAAAATGTTCAAATCAACTTTGAAAGTGGTATAAAAAGTCCTGACGGAAGGAACAGAGAGGAGCGACTCTTCCCTCAGCGAGCAGCCTCCAAAGACCAGCTCTGCGACTCCTCTCAGAACAGTGCAGATGGATCGTCCTGTCTCCCCCCCCCACCTCGGGACAGCAGCCCCAGCCAGGGACGGCCCGGCAGCACCAGAAACCTGAATAAAGCAAAAGCCAGAAGCAGCGAAAAGGGTGATCACAGCACAACTACTTTCTTTTCTTTTGTTAATTACCTTAACTATAGTTGACTCTGAACTAGCAGCTAAAATTGTAACAGCTTCTCTCTCTGGTAAACCGTTTTTTTTTCTCTTTTCCTCATCGTTTTAAAAGCGCTATCGTCTCCCTTCCTTGAAAATAAATCTTTGTAAATTGCTTAAATCATAAAGCCTACTAGTTTTGTAATTCAAGTGTCAGGTTCTGAGCGAGTGGTTGATCTTTCCTCGCAGAACAAAAACATAAAAAATAAAATATAAAAAATAATATCATAATGGATCATAACAAAACCCTACCAACAGCACGATCAACAGTCGGGCTACGGGTTTGCCTTTGACCAGAAAACTCGAACTTACCAGCCCTCGGCGTCCACTGTCCCTGGCGGGCTCAATAGGGCTCCCAAAGCTCCGAACGCTCGAGACTGCACAAAAGATGCAAAGAGTGACCCATGAAAACTTCTGCAGGCCCTAACCCGCACATGCCACCCGACCCACAGCACCATCAACAGTCGGCCTACGGATTTGCCTTTGACCAGAAAACTCGAACTTACCAGCCCTCGGCGTCCGCTCTCCCAGCCGGGATCAATAGGGCTCCCAAAGCTCCGAACGCTCGAGACTGCACAAAAGATGCAAAGAGTGACCCATGAAAACTTCTACTGGCCCTAACTCTCACATGCCACCCTACCCACAGCACCATCAACAGTCGGGCTACAGCTTTGCCTTTGACCAGAAAACTCGAACTTACCAGGCCTCGGCGTCCCCTCTCCCAGCTAGGCTCAAGAGGGCTCCCAAAGCTCCGAACGCTCGAGACTGCACAAAAGATGCAAAGAGTGACCCATGAAAACTTCTGCTGGCCCTAACCCTCACATGCCACCCTACCCACCACACCATCAAAAGTCAGGCTACGGGTTTGCCTTTGACCAGAAAACTCGAACTTACAAGCCCTCGGCGTCCAATCTCCCAGCCGGGCTCAAGACGGCTCCCAAAGCTCGGAACACTCGAGACTGCACAAAAGATGCAAAGAGTGACCCATGAAAACTTCTGCTGGCCCTAACCCTCACATGCCACCCTACCCACAGCACCATCAACAGTCGGGCTACGGGTTTGCCTTTGACCAGAAAACTCGAACTTACCAGGCCTCGGAATCCACTCTACCAGCCGGGCTCAATAGGGCTCCCAAAGCTCCAAACGCTCGAGACTGCACAAAAGATGCAAAGAGTGACCCATGAAAACTTCTGCTGGCCCTAACCCTCACATGCCACCCCACCCACATCACTATCAACAGTCGGGCTACGGGTATGCCTTTGACCAGAAAACTCGAACTTACCAACCCTCGGCATCCCCTCTCCCTGCCGGGCTCAATAGGGCTCCCAAAGCTCCGAACGCTCGAGACTGCACAAAAGATGCAAAGAGTGACCCATGAAAACTTCTACTGGCCCTAACCCTCACATGCCACCCTACCCACAGCACCATCAGCAGTCGGGCTACAGGTTTGCCTTTGACCACAAAACTCGAACTTACCAGCCCTCGGCATCCACTCTCCCAGCCGGGCTCAATAGGGCTCCCAAAGCTCTGAATGCTTGAGACTGCACAAAAAATGCAAAGAGTGACCGAAGAAAACTTCTGCTGGCCGTAACCCTCACATGCCACCCTACCCAAAGCACCATCAACAGTCGGGCTACGGGTTTGCCTTTGACCAGAAAACTCGAACTTACCAGCCCTCGGCGTCCACTCTCCCAGCCAGGCTCAATAGGGCTCCCAAACCTCCGACCGCTCGAGACAGCACAAAAGATGCAAAGAGTGACCCATGAAAACTTCTTCTGGCCCTAACCCTCACATGCCACCCTACCCACAGCACCATCAACAGTCGGCCTACGGGTTTGCCTTTGACCAGAAAACTCGAACTTACCAGCCCTCGGCGTCCTCTCTCCCAGCCGGGTTCAATTGGGCTCCCAAAGCTCCGAACGCTTGAGACTGCACAAAATGTGCAAAGAGAGACCCATGAAAACGTCTGCTGGCCCTAACCCTCACATGCCACCCTACCACCGCACTATCAACAGTCGGGCTATGGGTTTGCCTTTGACCAGAAAACTTGAACTTAGCAGCCCTTGCCGTCCACTCTCCTAACCGGGCTCAATAGGGCTCCCAAAGCTCCGAATGCTCGAGACTGCACAAAAGATGCAAAGAGTGACCCATGAAAACTTCTGCTGGCCCTAACCCTCACATGCCACCTGATATGAACGTATGTTGATCACAGCACAACTACTTTCTTTTCTTTTGTTAATTACATTAACTATAGTTGACTATGAAGGAGCAGCTAAAATTGTAACAGCTTCTCTCTCTGGTAAACCGTTTTTTTTTCTCTTTTCGTCGTCGTTTTAAGAGCGCTATCGTCTCCCTTCCTTGAAAATAAATCTTTGTAATTTGCTTAAATCATAAAGCCTACTAGTTTTGTATTTCAAGTGTCAGGTTCTGAGCGAGTGGTTGATGTTTCCTCGCAGAACAAAAATATAAAAAATAAAATATAAAAAATAATATCATAACGGATCATAACACAACCCTACCAACAGCACCATCAACAGTCGGGCTACGGGTTTGCCTTTGACCACAAAACTCGAACTTACCAGCCCTCGGCGTCCACTGTCCCTGGCGGGCTCAAGAGGACTCCCAAAGCTCCGAACGCTCGAGACTGCACAAAATATGCAAAGAGTGACCCATGAAAACGTCTGCTGGCCCTTACTCTCACATGCCACCCTACCCACAGCACCATCAACAGTTCGGCTACGGGTTTGCCTTTGACCAGAAAACTCGAACTTACCAGCCCTCGGCGTCCGCTCTCCCAGCCGGGCTGAAGAGGGCTCCCAAAGCTCCGAACGCTCGAGACTGCACAAAAGATGCAAAGAGTGACCCATGAAAACGTCTGCTGGCCCTAACACTCACATGCCACCCTATCCACAGCACCATCAACAATCGGGCTACGGGTTTGCCTTTGACCAGAAACCTCGAACTTACAAGCCCTCGACGTCCTCTCTCCCAGCCGGGCTTAATGGGGCTCCCAAAGCTCCGAACGCTCGAGACTGCACAAAAGATGCAAAGAGTGAGCCATGAAAACTTCTGCTGGCCCTAACCCTCACATGCCACCCTACCAACAGCACCATCAACAATCGGGCTACGGGTTTGCCTTTGACCAGAAACCTCGAACTTACCAGCCCTCGGCGTCCACTCTCCCAGCTGGGCTCAATAGGGCTCCCAAAGCTCCGAACGCTCGAGACTGCACAAAAGATGCAAAGAGTGACCCATGAAAACTTCTTCTGGCCCTAACCCTCACATGCCACCTGATATGAACGTATGTAAAATACATGAAAATATCTATTGAACCAGCATATGTATCCGGCTGATATGTTAAAACACTTAATTAGCATATCGCTATCACACTTGATAACTGTCTGGTTTCCTGGAATAAACAAAGACAATGGGATTAGCCCAACAGGAAGCTGATAAACCTTAATGGAGACAAGAAATTCCATAGAAAGAAAAAATGTTCAAATCAACTTTGAAAATGGTATAAAAACTCCTGACGGAAGAAACAGAGAGGAGCGACTCTTCCCTCAGCGAGCAGCCTCCAAAGACCAGCTCTGCGACTGCTCTCAGAACAGCGCAGATGGATCGTCCTGTCTCCCCCCCCCCTCGGGACAGCAGCCCCAGCCAGGGACGGCCCGGCAGCACCAGAAACCTGAATGAAGGAAAAGCCAGAAGAAGTAAAAAGGGTGATCACAGCACAACTACTTTCTTTTCTTTTGTTAATTACCTTAACTATAGTTGACTCTGAAGGAGCAGCTAAAATTGTAACAGCTTCTCTCTCTGGTAAACCGTTTTTTTTTCTCTTTTCCTCGTCGTTTTTCAAAGCGCTATCGTCTCCCTTCCTTGAAAATAAATCTCTGTAATTTGCTTAAATCATAAAGCCTACTACTTTTGTAATTCAAGTGTGAGGTTCTGAGCGAGTGGTTGATGTTTCTTCGCAGAAAGAAAATATAAAATAAAAAAATATATAAAAAATTTTATCCTAACGGATCATAACACCACCCTACCAACAACACCATCAACAGTCGGGTTACGGGTTTGCCTTTGACCACAAAACTCGAACTTACCAGCCCTCGCAGTCCACTCTCCCAGCCGGGCTTAGTAGGGCTCCCCAAGCTGTGAAGGCTTGAGACTGCACAAATGATGCAAAGAGTGACCCATGAAAACTTCTGCTGGCCCTAACCCTCACATGCCACCCGACCCACAGCACCATCAACAGTCAGCCTACGGGTTTGCCTTTGACCAGAAAACTCGAACTTACCAGCCCTCGGCGTCCTCTCTCCCAGCCGGGTTCAATTGGGCTCCCAAAGCTCCGAACGCTTGAGACTGCACAAAATATGCAAAGAGTGACCCATGAAAACTTCTGCTGGCCCTAACCCTCACATGCCACCTGATATGAACGTATGTAAAATACATGAAAAGATCTATTGAACCAGCATATGTATCCGGCTGATATGTTAAAACACTTAATTAGCATATCACTATCACACTTGATAACTGTCTGGTTTCCTGGAATAAACAAAGACAATGGGATTAGCAGAACAGGAAACTGATAAACATTAATGGAGACAAGAAGTTCCATAGAAAGAAAAAATGTTCAAATCAACTTTGAAAATGGTATAAAAAGTCCTGACGGAAGAAACAGAGAGGAGCGACGCTTCCCTCAGCGAGCAGCCTCCATAGACCAGCTCTGCGACTCCGCTCAGAACAGCGCAGATGGATCGTCCTGTCTCCCCCACCCCCTCGGGACAGCAGCCCCAGCCAGGGACGGCCCGGCAGCACCAGAAACCTGAATGAAGCAAAAGCCAGAAGCAGCGAAAAGGTTGATCACAGCACAACTACTTTCTTTTATTTTGTTAATTACCTTAACTATAGTTGACTCTGAAGGAGCAGCTAAAATTGTAACAGCTTCTCTCTCTGGTAAACCGTTTTTTTTTCCCTTTTCCTCGTCGTTTTAAAAGCGCTATCGTCTCCCTTCCTTGAAAATAAATCTTTGTAATTTGCTTAAATCATAAAGCCTACTAGTTTTGTAATTCAAGTGTCAGGTTCTGAGCGAGTGTTTGATCTTTCCTCGCAGAAAAAAAATATAAAATATAAAAAATAATATCATAACGGATCATAACACCACCCAACCAACAGCACCATCAACAGTTGGGTTACGGGTTTGCCTTTGACCACAAAACACGAACTTACGAGCCCTTGCCGTCCACTCTCCGAGCCGGGCTCAATAGGGCTCCCAAAGCTCCTAAAGCTCGAGACTGCACAAAAGATGCAAAGAGTGACCCATGAAAACTTCTACTGGCCCTAACCCTCACATGCCACCCCACCCACATCACTATCAACAGTCGGGCTACGGGTATGCCTTTGACCAGAAAACTCGAACTTACCAACCCTCGGCATCCCCTCTCCCTGCCGGGCTCAATAGGGCTCCCAAAGCTCCGAACGCTCGAGACTGCACAAAAGATTCAAAGAGTGACCCATGAAAACTTCTACTGGCCCTAACCCTCACATGCCACCCTACCCACAGCACCATCAGCAGTCGGGCTACAGGTTTGCCTTTGACCACAAAACTCGAACTTACCAGCCCTCGGCATCCACTCTCCCAGCCGGGCTCAATAGGGCTCCCAAAGCTCTGAATGCTTGAGACTGCACAAAAAATGCAAAGAGTGACCGAAGAAAACTTCTGCTGGCCGTAACCCTCACATGCCACCCTACCCAAAGCACCATCAACAGTCGGGCTACGGGTTTGCCTTTGACCAGAAAACTCGAACTTACCAGCCCTCGGCGTCCACTCTCCCAGCCAGGCTCAATAGGGCTCCCAAACCTCCGACCGCTCGAGACAGCACAAAAGATGCAAAGGGTGACCCATGAAAACTTCTTCTGGCCCTAACCCTCACATGCCACCCTACCCACAGCACCATCAACAGTCGGCCTACGGGTTTGCCTTTGACCAGAAAACTCGAACTTACCAGCCCTCGGCGTCCTCTCTCCCAGCCGGGTTCAATTGGGCTCCCAAAGCTCCGAACGCTTGAGACTGCACAAAATGTGCAAAGAGAGACCCATGAAAACGTCTGCTGGCCCTAACCCTCACATGCCACCCTACCACCGCACTATCAACAGTCGGGCTATGGGTTTGCCTTTGACCAGAAAACTTGAACTTAGCAGCCCTTGCCGTCCACTCTCCTAACCGGGCTCAATAGGGCTCCCAAAGCTCCGAACGCTCGAGACTGCACAAAAGATGCAAAGAGTGACCCATGAAAACTTCTGCTGGCCCTAACCCTCACATGCCACCTGATATGAACGTATGTTGATCACAGCACAACTACTTTCTTTTCTTTTGTTAATTACATTAACTATAGTTGACTATGAAGGAGCAGCTAAAATTGTAACAGCTTCTCTCTCTGGTAAACCGTTTTTTTTTTCTCTTTTCGTCGTCGTTTTAAGAGCGCTATCGTCTCCCTTCCTTGAAAATAAATCTTTGTAATTTGCTTAAATCATAAAGCCTACTAGTTTTGTATTTCAAGTGTCAGGTTCTGAGCGAGTGGTTGATGTTTCCTCGCAGAACAAAAATATAAAAAATAAAATATAAAAAATAATATCATAACGGATCATAACACAACCCTACCAACAGCACCATCAACAGTCGGGCTACGGGTTTGCCTTTGACCACAAAACTCGAACTTACCAGCCCTCGGCGTCCACTCTCCCAGCCGGGCTCAATGGGGCTCCCAAAGTTCCGAACACTCGAGAGTGCACAAAAGATGCAAAGAGTGACCCAGGAAAACTTCTGCTGGCCCTAACCCTCACATGCCACCCTACCCACAGTGCGATCAACAGTCGGGCTACGGGTTTGCCTTTGTCCAGAAAACTCAAACATACCAGCCCTCGGCGTCCTCTCTCCCAGCCGGGATCAGTAGGGCTCCCAAAGCTCCGAACGCTCGAGACAGCACAAAAGATGCAAAGAGAGACCCAGGAAAACTTCTGCTGGCCCTAACCCTCACATGCCACCTGATATGAACGTATGTAAAATACAGGAAAATGTCTATTGAACCAGCATATGTGTCTGGCTGATATGTTAAAACACGTAATTAGCATATCACTGTCACACTTGATAACTGTCTGATTTCCTGGAAAAAACAAAGACAATGGGATTAGCAGAACAGGAAACTGATAAACATTAATGGAGACAAGAAATTCCATAGAAAGAAAAAATGTTCAAATCAACTTTGAAAATGGTATAAAAAGTCCTGACGGAAGAAACAGAGATGAGCAACTCTTCCCTCAGCGAGCAGCCTCCAAAGCCTAGCTCAGCGACTCCTCTCAGAACAGTGCAGATGGATCGTCCTGTCTCCCCCCCCCCACCTCGGGACAGCAGCCCCAGCCAGGGACGGCCCGGTAGCACCAGAAACCTGAATGAAGCAAAAGCCAGAAGCAGCGAAAAGGGTGATCACAGCACAACTACTTTCTTTTCTTTTGTTAATTACCTTAACTATAGTTGACTCTGAAGGAGCAGCTAAAATTGTAACAGCTTCTCTCTCTGGTAAACCGTTTTTTTTTCTCTTTTCCTCGTCGTTTTAAAAGCGCTATCGTCTCCCTTCCTTGAAAATAAATCTTTGTAATTTGCTTAAATCATAAAGCCTACTAGTTTTGTAATTCAAGTGTCAGGTTCTGAGCGAGTGTTTGATCTTTCCACGCAAAACAAAAATATAAAATATAAAATAAAAAAAATACTATCATAACGGATCATAACACCACCCTTCCAACAGCACCATCAACAATCGGCCTACGGGTTTGCCTTTGACCAGAAAACTCGAACTTACCAGCCCTCGGCGTCCACTCTCCCAGCCGGGCTTAGTAGGGCTCCCAAAGCTCCGAACGCTCGAGACTGCACAAAAGATGCAAAGAGTGACCCAGGAAAACTTCTGCTGGCCCTAACCCTCACATGCCACCCTACCCACCGCACCATCAACAGTCGGGCTACGGGTTTGCTATTGACCAGGAAACTCGAACTTACTAGCCCTCGGCGTCCACTCTCCCAGCTGGGCTCAAGAGGGCTCCCAAAGCTCCAAACGCTCAAGACTGCACAAAAGATGCAAAGCGTGACCCATGAAAACTTCTGCTGGCCCTAACCCTAACATGCCACCCTACCCACAGCACCATCGATAGTCGGGCTACGGGTTTGTCTTTGACCACAAATTTCGAACTTACCAGCCCTCGGCGTCCACTCTCCCAGCCGGGCTCAATAGGGCTCCCAAGCCTCCGAATGCTCGAGACTGCACAAAAGATGCAAAGAGTGACCCAGGAAAACTTTTACTGGCCCTAACCCTCACATGCCACCCTACCCACAGCACCATCAACAATCGGCCTACGGGTTTGCCTTTGACCAGAAAACTCGAACTTGCCAGCCCTCTGCGTCCACTCTCCCAGCCGGGCTGAAGAGGGCTCCCAAACCTCCGAACGCTCGAGACTGCACAAAAGATGCAAAGAGTGACCCATGAAAACTTCTGCTAGCCCTAACCCTCACATGCCACCCTACCACAGCACCATCAACAGTAGGCTACAGGTTTGCCTTTGACCAGAAAACTCGAACTTAGCAGCCCTCGGGGTCCACTGTCCCTGGCGGGCTCAAGAGGACTCCCAAAGCTCCGAACGCTCGAGACTGCACAAAAGATGCAAAGAGTGACCCATGAAAACTTCTGCTGGCCCTTACTCTCACATGCCACCCTACCCACAGCACCATCAACAGTTCGGCTACGGGTTTGCCTTTGACCAGAAAACTCGAACTTACCAGCCCTCGGCGTCCGCTCTCCCAGCCGGGCTGAAGAGGGCTCCCAAAGCTCCGAACGCTCGAGAGTGCACAAAAGATGCAAAGAGTGACCCATGAAAACGTCTGCTGGCCCTAACACTTACATGCCACCCTATCCACAGCACCATCAACAATCGGGCTACGGGTTTGCCTTTGACCAGAAACCTCGAACTTACAAGCCCTCGACGTCCTCTCTCCCAGCCGGGCTTAATGGGGCTCCCAAAGCTCCGAACGCTCGAGACTGCACAAAAGATGCAAAGAGTGACCCATGAAAACGTCTGCTGGCCCTAACACTTACATGCCACCCTACCAACAGCACCATCAACAGTCGGGCTACAGGTTTGCCTTTGACCAGAAAACTCGAACTTACCAGCCCTCGACGTCCACTCTCCCAGCTGGGATCAAGACGGCTCCCAAAGCTCCGAAAGTTCGAGACTGCACAAAAGATACAAAGAATGACCCATGAAAACTTCTGCTGGCCCTAACCCTCACATGCCACCTGATATGAACGTATGTAAAATACGTGAAAATATCTATTGAACCAGCAGATGTGTCTGGCTGATATGTTAAAACACTTAACTAGCATATCACTATCACAACTGATAACTGTCTGGTTTCCTGGAATAAACAAAGACAATGGGATTAGCAGAAAAGGAAACTGGTAAACATTAATGGAGACAAGAAATTCCATAGAAAGAAAAAATGTTCAAATCAACTTTGAAAATGGTATAAAAAGTCCTGACGGAAGAAACAGAGAGGAGCGACTCTTCCCTCAGCGAGCAGCCTCCAAAGACCAGCTCTGCGATTCCTCTCAGAACAGCGCAGATGGATCGTCCTGTCTCCCCCCCCCCCTTGGGACAGCAGCCCCAGCCAGGGACGGCCCGGCAGCACCAGAAACCTGAATGAAGCAAAAGCCAGAAGCAGCGAAAAGGGTGATCACAGCACAACTACTTTCTTTTCTTTTGTTAATTACCTTAACTATAGTTGACTCTGAACTAGCAGCTAAAATTGTAAAAGCTTCTCTCTCTGGTAAACCGTTTTTTTTTCTCTTTTCCTCGTCGTTTTAAAAGCGCTATCGTCTCCCTTCCTTGAAAATAAATCTTTGTAATTTGCTGAAATCATAGAGCCTACTAGTTTTGTAATTCAAGTGTCAGGTTCTGAGCGAGTGTTTGATCTTTCCTCGCAGAAAAATAATATAAAATATAAAAAATAATAACATAACGGATCATAACACCACCCTACCAACAGCACCATCAACAGTTGGGTTACGGGTTTGCCTGTGACCACAAAACTCGAACTTACCATCCCTCGCCGTCCACTCTCCAACCGGGCTCAATAGGGATCCCCAAGCTCCGAACGCTCGACACTGAACAAAAGATGCAAAGAGTGGCCCATGAAAACTTCTGTTGGCCCTAACCCTCACATGCCACCCTACCCACAGCACCAACAAAAGTCGGGCTACGGGTTTGCCTTTGACCACTAAACTCGAACTTACCAGCCCTCGGCGTCCCCTCTCCCGGCCGGATTCAATAGGGCTCCCAAAGCTCCGAACGCTCGAGACTGCACAAAAGATGCAAAGATTGACCCATGAAAACTTCTGCTGGCCCTAACCCTCACATGCCACCCTACCCACAGCACGGACAACAGTCGGGCTACGGGTTTGCCTTTGACCAGAAAACTCGAACTTACCAACCCTCGGCGTCTACTCTCCCAGCCGGCCTCAATAGGGCTCCCAATACTCTGAACACTTGAGACTGCACAAAAGATGCAAAGAGTGACCCATGAAAACTTCTGCTAGCCCTAACCCTCACATGCCACCCTACCCACAGCACGGTCAACAGCCTGCCTACGGGTTTGCCTTTGACCAGAAAACTCGAACTTACTAACCGTCGGCATTCCCTCTCCCAACCGGGCTCAATAGGGCTCCCAAATTGTGAACAGTCGAGACTGCACAAAAGATGCAAAGAGTGACCCATGAAAACTTCTGGTGGCCCTAACCCTCACATGCCACCCTACCCACAGCGCCATCAACATTCGGGCTACGGGTTTGCCTTTGACGAGGAAACTCAAACTTAACAACCCTCGGCATCCCCTCTCCCGGCCGGGCTCAATAGTGCTCCCAAAGCTCCGAACGCTCGAGACTGCACAAAAGATGCAAAGTGTGACCCATGAAAACTTCTACTGGCCCGAACCCTCACATGCCACCCTACTCACAGCACCATCAACAGTCGGGCTACGGGTTTGCCTTTGACTAGAAAACTCGAAGTTACCAGCCCTCGGCATCCACTCTCCCAGCCGGGCTCAATAGTGCTCCCAAAGCTCCGAAAGTTCGAGACTGCACAAAATATGCAAAGAGTGACCCATGAAAATTTCTACTGGCCCTAACATTCACATGCCACCCTACCCAGAGCACCATCAACAGTCGGCCTACGGGTTTGCCTTTGACCAGAAAACTCGAACTTACCAGCCCTCGGCATCCACTCTCCCAACCGGGCTCAATAGGGCTCCCAAAGCTCCGAACGCTTGAGACTGCACAGAATATGCAAAGAGTGACGCAGGAAAACTTCTGCTGGCCCTCACCCTCACATGCCACCTGATATGAACGTATGTAAAATATATGAAAATATCTATTGAACCAGCATGTGTGTCTGGCTGATATGTTAAAACACTTAATTAGCATATCACTATCACACTTGATAACTGTCTGGTTTCCTGGAATAAACAAAGACAATGGGATTAGCAGAACAGGAAACTGATAAACATTAATGGAGACAAGGAATTTCATAGAAAGAAAAAATGTTCAAATTAACTTTGAAAATGGTATAAAAAGTCCTGACGGAAGAAACAGAGAGGAGCGACTCTTCCCTCAGCGAGCAGCCTCCAAAGACCAGCTCTGCGATTCCTCTCAGAACAGCGCAGATGGATCGTCCTGTCTCAACCCCCCCCCCACCTTGGGACAGCAGCCCCAGCCAGGGACGGCACAGCAGCACCAGAAACCTGAATGAAGCAAAAGCCAGAAGCAGCGAAAAGGTTGATCACAGCACAACTACTTTCTTTTCTTTTGTTAATTACCTTAACTATAGTTGACTCTGAAGGAGCAGCTAAAATTGTAACAGCTTCTCTCTCTGGTAAACCGTTTTTTTTTCTCTTTTCCTCGTCGTTTTAAAAGCGCTATCGTCTCCCTTCCTTGAAAATAAATCTTTGTAATTTGCTTAAATCATAGAGCCTACTAGTTTTGTAATTCAAGTGTCAGGTTCTGAGCGAGTGTTCGATCTTTCCTCGCAGAAAAAAAATATAAAATATAAAAAATAATAACATAACGGATCATAACACCACCCTACCAACAGCACCATCAACAGTTGGGTTACGGGTTTGCCTTTGACCACAAAACTCGAACTTACCAGCCCTCGCCATCCACTCTCCCAGCTGGGCTCAATAGGGATCCCCAAGCTCCGAACGCTCGACTGCACAAAAGATGCAAAGAGTGGCCCATGAAAACTTCTGTTGGCCCTAACCCTCACATGCCACCCTACCCACAGCACCAACAACAGTCGGGCTACGGGTTTTCCTTTGACCACTAAACTCGAACTTACCAGCCCTCCGCGTCCCCTCTCCCAGCCGGATTCAATAGGGCTCCCAAAGCTCCGAACGCTTGAAACTGCACAAAAGATGCAAAGAGAGACCCATGAAAACTTCTGCTGGCCCTAACCCTCACATGCCACCCTACCCAGAGCACCATTAACAGTTGGGCTACGGGTTTGCCTTGACCACAAAACTCGAACTTACCAGCCCTCGGCGTCCACTCTCCCAGCCGGGCTCAATAGGGCTCCCAAAGCTCCGAACGCTTGAGACTGCACAAAAGATGCAAAGAGTGACCCATGAAAACTTCTGCTGGACCTAACCCTCACATGCCACCCTACCCACAGCACCATCAACAGTCGGCCTACGGGTTTGCCTTTGACCAGAAAACTCGAACTTACGAGCCCTCGGCGTCCACTCTCCCAGCCGGCCTCAATAGTGCTCCCAAAGCTCCGAACACTTGAGACTGCACAAATGATGCAAAGAGTGACCCATGAAAGCTTCTGCTGGCCCTTACCCTCACATGCCTCCCTACCCACAGCACCATCAACAGTTGGGCTACGGGTTTGCCTTGACCACAAAACTCGAACTTACCAGCCCTCGGCGTCCACTCTCCCAGCCGGGCTCAATAGGGCTCCCAAAGCTCCGAACGCTTGAGACTGCACAAAAGATGCAAAGAGTGACCCATGAAAACTTCTGCTGGCCCTAACCCTCACATGCCACCTGATATGAACTTATGTAAAATAGATGAAAATATTTATTGAACCAGCATATGTGTCTGGCTGATATGTTAAAACACTTAATTAGCATATCACTATCACACTTGATAACTGTCTGGTTTCCTGGAATAAACAAAGACAATGGGATTAGCAGAAAAGGAAACTGATAAACATTAATGGAGATAAGAAATTCCATAGAAAGAAAAAATGTTCAAATCAACTTTGAAAATGGTATAAAAAGTCCTGACGGAAGAAACAGAGAGGAGCGACTCTTCCCTCAGCGAGCAGCCTCCAAAGACCAGCTCTGCGATTCCTCTCAGAACAGCGCAGATGGATCGTCCTGTCTCAACCTCCCCCCCCCCTTTGGGACAGCAGCCCCAGCCAGGGACGGCCCGGCAGCACGAGAAACCTGAATGAAGCAAAAGCCAGAAGCAGCGAAAAGGTTGATCACAGCACAACTACTTTCTTTTCTTTTGTTAATTACCTTAACTATAGTTGACTCTGAAGGAGCAGCTAAAATTGTAACAGCTTCTCTCTCTGGTAAACCGTTTTTTTTTCTCTTTTCCTCGGCGTTTTAAAAGCGCTATCGTCTCCCTTCCTTGAAAATAAATCTTTGTAATTTGCTTAAATCATAGAGCCTACTAGTTTTGTAATTCAAGTGTCAGGTTCTGAGCGAGTGTTTGATCTTTCCTCGCAGAAAAAAAATATAAAATATAAAAAATAATAACATAACGGATCATAACACCACCCTACCAACAGCACCATCAACAGTTGGGTTACGGGTTTGCCTTTGACCACAAAACTCGAACTTACCAGCCCTCGCCGTCCACTCTCCCAGCTGGGCTCAATAGGGATCCCCAAGCTCCGAACGCTCGACTGCACAAAAGATGCAAAGAGTGGCCCATGAAAACTTCTGTTGGCCCTAACCCTCACATGCCACCCTACCAACAGCACCAACAACAGTCGGGCTACGGGTTTGCCTTTGACCACTAAACTCGAACTTACGAGCCCTCGGCGTCCACTCTCCCAGCCGGCCTCAATAGTGCTCCCAAAGCTCCGAACGCTCGAGACTGCACAAAATATGCAAAGAGTGACCCATGAAAACTTCTGCTGTCCCTAACCCTCACATGCCACTCTACCCACAGCACCATCAACATTTGGGCTACAGGTTTGCCTTTGACCAGGAAAATCGAACTTACCAACCGTCGGCATCTCCACTCCCGGCCGGGCTCAATAGGGCTCCTAAAGCTGTGAACAGTCGAGACTGCACAAGAGATGCAAAGAGTGACCCATGAAAACTTCTGCTGGCCCAAACCCTCACATGCCCCCCTACCCACCGCACCATCAACAGTCGGGCTACGGGTTTGCCTTTGACCACAAAACTCGAACTTACCAGCCCTCGCCGTCCACTCTCCCAGCCGGGTTCAAGAGGGCTCCCAAAGCTCCAAATGCTCGTGACAGCACAAAGATGCAAAGAGTGACCCGTGAAAACTTCTGCTGGCCCTAACCCTCACTTGCAACCCTACCCACAGCACCATCAACAGTCGGGCTACGGGTTTGCCTTTGACCAGAAAACTCGAACTTACCAGCCCTCGGCGTCCACTCTCCCAGCCGGCCTCAATAGGGCTCCCAATACTCTGAACACTTGAGACTGCACAAAAGATGCAAAGAGTGACCCATGAAAACTTCTGCTGGCCCTAACCCTCACATGCCACCCTACCCACAGCACGGTCAACAGTCTGCCTACGGGTTTGCCTTTGACCAGAAAACTCTAACTTACCAACTGTCGGCATCCCCTCTGCCAACCGGGCTCAATAGGGCTCCCAAAGCTGTGAATAGTCGAGACTGCACAAGAGATGCAAAGAGTGACCCATGAAAACTTCTACTGGCCCTAATCCTCACATGCCACCCTACTCACAGCACCATCAACAGTCGGGCTACGGGTTTGCCTTTGACCAGAAAACTCGAACTTACCAGCCCTCGGCGTCCACTCTCCGAGCCGGCCTCAATAGGGCTCCCAAAGCTCCGAACGCTCGAGACTGCACAAAAGATGCAAAGAGTGACCCATGAAAATTTCTGCTGGCCCTAACCCTCACATGCCACCCTACCCACAGCACCATCAACAGTCGGGCTACAAGTTTGCCTTTGACCACAAAACTCGAACTTACCAGCCCTTGCCGTCCACTCTCCCTGCCGGGCTCAAGAGGGCTCCTAAAGCTCCGAACGCTCGAGACTGAACAAAAGATGCAAAGAGTGACCCATGAGAACTTCTGCTGGCCCTAACCCTCACATGCCACCCTACCCAGAGCACCATCAACAGTCGGGCTACAGGTTTGCCTTTGACCAGAAAACTCGAACTTAGCAGCCCTAGGCGTCCACTCTCCTAACCGGGCTCAATAGGGCTCCCAAAGCTCCGAACGCTCGAGACTGTACAAAAGATGCAAAGAGTGACCCATGAAAACTTCTGCTGGCCCTAACCGTCACATGCCACCCTACCCACAGCACCATCAACATTCGGGCTACGGGTTTGCCTTTGACCAGGAAACTCAAACTTACCAACCCTCGGCATCCCCTCTCCTGGCCGGTCTCAATAGTGCTCCCAAAGCTGTGAAGGCTCGAGAATGCACAAAAGATGCAAAGAGTGACCCATGAAAACTTCTGCTGGCCCTAACTCTCACATGCCACCCTACCCACAGCACGATCAACATTCGGCCTACGGGTTATGTTATATTCGGCCTACGGGTTGTGTTATGATCCGTTATGATATTATTTTTTATATTTTATTTTTTATATTTTTGTTCTTCGAGGAAAGATCAACCACTCGCTCAGAACCTGACACTTGAATTACAAAATTAGTAGGCTTTATGATTTAAGCAAATTACAAAGATTTATTTTCAAGGAAGGGAGAAGATAGCGCTTTTAAAACGACGAGGAAAAGAGAAAAAAAAACTCGAACTTACCAGCCCTCGCCGTCCACTCTCCTAACCGGGCTCAATAGGGCTCCCAAAGCTCCGAACGCTCGAGACTGCACAAAAGATGCAAAGAGTGACCCAGGAAAACTTCTGCTGGCCCTAACCCTCACATGCCACCTGATATGAACGTATGTAAAATACATGAAAATATCTATTGAACCAGCATATGTGTCTGGCTGATATGTTAAAACACTTAATTAGCATAACACTATCACACTTGATAACTGTCTGGTTTCCTGGAATAAACAAAGACAATGGGATTAGCAGAAAAGGAAACTGATAAACATTAATGGAGACAAGAAATTCCATAGAAAGAAAAAATGTTCAAATCAACTTTGAAAATGGTATAAAAAGTCCTGACGGAAGGAACAGAGAGGAGCGACTCTTCCCTCAGCGAGCAGCCTCCAAAGACCAGCTCTGCGACTCCTCTCAGAACAGCGCAGATGGATCGTCCTGTCTCAACCCCCCCACCCCCTCGGGACAGCAGCCCCAGCCAGGGACGGCCCGGCAGCACCAGAAACCTGAATGAAGCAAAAGCCAGAAGCAGCGAAAAGGGTGATCACAGCACAACTACTTTCTTTTCTTTTGTTAATTACCTTAACTATAGTTGACTCTGAACCAGCAGCTAAAATTGTAACAGCTTCTCTCTATGGTAAACCGTTTTTTTTTCTCTTTTCCTCGTCGTTTTAAAAGCGCTATCTTCTCCCTTCCTTGAAAATAAATCTTTGTAATTTGCTTAAATCATAAAGCCTACTAGTTTTGTAATACAAGTGTCAGGTTCTGAGCGAGTGGTTGATCTTTCCTCGCAGAAAAAAAATATAAAAAATAAAAAATAAAAAATAATATCATAATGGATCATAACACAACCCTGCCAACAGCACCATCAACAGTCGGGCTACGGGTTTGCCTTTGACCAGAAAACTCGAACTTACCAGCCCTCGGCGTCCACTCTCCCAGCCGGGCTCAAGAGGGCTCCCAAAGCTCCGAACGCTCGAGACTGCACAAAAGATGCAAAGAGTGACCCATGAAAACTTCTGCTGGCCCTAACCCTCACATGCCTCCCTACCCACAGCACCATCAACAGTCGGCCTACGGGTTTGCCTTTGACCAGAAAACTCGAACTTACCAGCCCTCGGCGTCCACTCTCCCAGCCGGGCTCAATAGGGCTCCCAAAGCTCCGAACGCTCGAGACTGCACAAAAGATGCAAAGAGTGACCCATGAAAACTTCTGCTGGCCCTAACCCTCACATGCCACCCTACCCACAGCACCATCAACAGTCGGCCTACGGGTTTGCCTTTGACCAGAAAACTCGAACTTACCAGCCCTCGGCGTCCACTCTCCCAGCCGGGCTCAATAGGGCTCCCAAAGCTCCGAACGCTCGAGACTGCACAAAAGATGCAAAGAGTGACCCATGAAAACTTCTGCTGGCCCTAACCCTCACATGCCACCCTACCCACAGCACCATCAACAGTCGGCCTACGGGTTTGCCTTTGACCAGAAAACTCGAACTTACCAGCCCTCGGCGTCCACTCTCCCAGCCGGGCTCAATAGGGCTCCCAAAGCTCCGAACGCTCGAGACTGCACAAAAGATGCAAAGAGTGACCCATGAAAACTTCTGCTGGCCCTAACCCTCACATGCCACCCTACCCACAGCACCATCAACAGTCGGGCTACGGGTTTGCCTTTGACCAGAAAACTCGAACTTACCAGCCCTCGGCGTCCACTCTCCCAGCCGGGCTCAATAGGGCTCCCAAAGCTCCGAACGCTCGAGACTGCACAAAAGATGCAAAGAGTGACCCATGAAAACTTCTGCTGGCCCTAACCCTCACATGCCACCCTACCCACAGCACCATCAACAGTCGGCCTACGGGTTTGCCTTTGACCAGAAAACTCGAACTTACCAGCCCTCGGCGTCCACTCTCCCAGCCGGGCTCAATAGGGCTCCCAAAGCTCCGAACGCTCGAGACTGCACAAAAGATGCAAAGAGTGACCCATGAAAACTTGTGCTGGCCCTAACCCTCACATGCCACCCTACCCACAGCACCATCAACAGTCGGGCTACGGGTTTGCCTTTGACCAGAAAACTCGAACTTACCAGCCCTCGGCGTCCACTCTCCCAGCCGGGCTCAATAGGGCTCCCAAAGCTCCGAACGCTCGAGACTGCACAAAATATGCAAAGAGTGACCCAGGAAAACTTCTGCTGGCCCTAACCCTCACATGCCACCCACAGCACCATCAACAGTCGGCCTACGGGTTTGCCTTTGACCAGAAAACTCGAACTTACCAGCCCTCGGCGTCCACTCTCCCAGCCGGGCTCAATAGGGCTCCCAAAGCTCCGAACGCTCGAGACTGCACAAAAGATGCAAAGAGTGACCCAGGAAAACTTCTGCTGGCCCTAACCCTCACATGCCACCCTACCCACAGCACCATCAACAGTCGGCCTACGGGTTTGCCTTTGACCAGAAAACTCGAACTTACCAGCCCTCGGCGTCCACTCTCCCAGCCGGGCTCAATAGGGCTCCCAAAGCTCCGAACGCTCGAGACTGCACAAAAGATGCAAAGAGTGACCCATGAAAACTTCTGCTGGCCCTAACCCTCACATGCCACCCTACCCACAGCACCATCAACAGTCGGCCTACGGGTTTGCCTTTGACCAGAAAACTCGAACTTACCAGCCCTCGGCGTCCACTCTCCCAGCCGGGCTCAATAGGGCTCCCTAAGCTCCGAACGCTCGAGACTGCACATAATATGCAAAGAGTCACCCAAGAAAACTTCTGCTGGCCCTAACCCTCACATGCCACCCTTCCCAGAGCACCATCAACAGTCGGGCTACGGGTTTGCCTTTGACCAGAAAATTCGAACTTACCAGCCCTCGGCGTACACTCTCCCAGCCGGGCTTTACGGGGCTCCCAAAGCTCCGAATGCTCGAGACTACACAAAATATGCAAAGAGTGACCCAGGAAAACTTGTGCTGTCCCTAACCCTCACATACCACCCTACCCGCAGCACCATCAACAGTCGGCTAATGGGTTTGCCTTTGACCAGAAAACAAGAACTTACCAGCCCTTGGCGTCCACTCTCCCAGCCGGGCTCAATAGGGCTCCCAAAGCTCCGAACGCTCGAGACTGCACAAAAGATGCAAAGAGAGACCCATGAAAACTTCTGCTGGCACTAACCCTCACATGCCACCCTACCCACAGCACCATCAACAGTCGGTCTAAGGGTTTGCCTTTGACCAGAAAACTCGAACTTACCAGCCCTCGGCGTCCAATCTCCCAGCAGGGCTCAATAGGGCTCCCTAAGCTCCGAACGCTTGAGACTGCACAAAAGATGCAAAGAGTGACCCAGGAAAACTTGTGCTGGCCCTAACCCTCACATGCCACCCTACCCACAGCACCATCAACAGTCGGCCTACGGGTTTGCCTTTGACCAGAAAACTCGAACTTACCAGCCCTCGCGTCCACTCTCCCAGCTGGGCTCAATAGGGCTCCCTAAGCTCCGAACGCTCGAGACTGCACAAAAGATGCAAAGAGTGACCCATGAAAACTTGTGCTGGCCCTAACCCTCACATGCCACCCTACCCACAGCACCATCAACAGTCGGGCCTACGGGTTTGCCTTTGACCAGAAAACTCGAACTTACCAGCCCTCAGCGTCCACTCTCCCAGCCGGGCTCAATAGGGCTCCCAAAGCTCCGAACGCTCGAGACTGCACAAAAGATGCAAAGAGTGACCCAGGAAAACTTCTGCTGGCCCTAACCCTCACATGCCACCCTACCCACAGCACCATCAACAGTGGGGCTACGGGTTTGCCTTTGACCAGAAAACTCGAACTTACCAGCCCTCGGCGTCCACTCTCCAGCCGGGCTCAATAGGGCTCCCAAAGCTCCGAACGCTCGAGACTGCACAAAAGATGCAAAGAGTGACCCATGAAAACTTCTGCTGGCCCTAACCCTCACATGCCACCCTACCCACAGCACCATCAACAGTCGGCCTACAGGTTTGCCTTTGACCAGAAAACTCGAACTTACCAGCCCTCAGCGTCCACTCTCCCAGCCTGGGCTCAATAGGGCTCCCAAAGCTCCGAACGCTCGAGACTGCACAAAAGATGCAAAGAGTGACCCAGGAAAACTTGTGCTGGCCCTAACCCTCACATGCCACCCTACCCACAGCACCATCAACAGTCGGGCCTACGGGTTTGCCTTTGACCAGAAAACTCGAACTTACCAGCCCTCGGCGTCCACTCTCCCAGCTGGGCTCAATGGGCTCCCAAAGCTCCGAACGCTTGAGACTGCACAAAAGATGCAAAGAGTGACCCATGAAAACTTGTGCTGGCCCTAACCCTCACATGCCACCCTACCCACAGCACCATCAACAGTCGGCTATGGGTTTGCCTTTGACCAGAAAACTCGAACTTACCAGCCCTCGGCGTCCACTCTCCCAGCTGGGCTCAATAGGGCTCCCTAAGCTCGAACGCTCGAGACTGCACAAAAGATGCAAAGAGTGACCCAGGAAAACTTGTGCTGGCCCTAACCCTCACATGCCACCCTACCCACAGCACCATCAACAGTCGGCTATGGGTTTGCCTTTGACCAGAAAACTCGAACTTACCAGCCCTCGGCGTCCAATCTCCCAGCCGGGCTCAATAGGGCTCCCTAAGCTCCGAACGCTTGAGACTGCACAAAAGATGCAAAGAGTGACCCAGGAAAACTTGTGCTGGCCCTAACCCTCACATGCCACCCTACCCACAGCACCATCAACAGTCGGCCTACGGGTTTGCCTTTGACCAGAAAACTCGAACTTACCAGCCCTCGGCGTCCACTCTCCCAGCTGGGCTCAGTAGGGCTCCCAAAGCTCTGAACGCTCGAGACTGCACAAAAGATGCAAAGAGTGACCCAGGAAATATTCTGCTGGCCCTAACCCTCACATGCCACCCTACCCACAGCACCATCAACAGTCGGCCTACGGTTTTGCCTTTGACCAGAAAACTCGAACTTACCAGCCCTCGGCGTCCACTCTCCCAGCTGGGCTCAGTAGGGCTCCCAAAGCTCCGAACGCTCGAGACTGCACAAAAGATGCAAAGAGTGACCCATGAAAACTTCTGCTGGCCCTAACCCTCATATGCCACCCTACCCACAGCACCATTAACAGTCGGCCTGCGGGTTTGCCTTTGACCAGAAAACTCGAACTTACCAGCCCTCGGCGTCCACTCTCCCAGCCGGGCTCAATAGGGCTCCCTAAGCTCCGAACGCTCGAGACTGCACAAAAGATGCAAAGAGTGACCCAGGAAAACTTCTGCTGGCCCTAACCCTCACATGCCACCCTACCACAGCACCATCAACAGTCGGGCTACGGGTTTTTCCTTTGACCAGAAAACTCGAACTTACCAGCCCTCAGCGTCCACTCTCTCCAGCAGGGCTCAATAGGGCTCCCTAAGCTCGAACGCTCGAGACTGCACATAATATGCAAAGAGTGACCCAGGAAAACTTGTGCTGGCCCTAACCCTCACATGCAACCCTACCCACAGCACCATCAACAGTCGGCCTACGGGTTTGCCTTTGACCAGAAAACTCGAACTTACCAGCACTCCGCGTCCACTCTTCCAGCCGGGCTCAATAGGGCTCCCTAAGCTCCGAAACGCTCGAGACTGCACAAAAGATGCAAAGAGTGACCCAGGAAAACTTCTGCTGGCCCTAACCCTCACATGCCACCCTACCCACAGCACCATCAACAGTCGGGCTACGGGTTTGCCTTTGACCAGAAAACTCGAACTTACCAGCCCTCGGCGTCCACTCTCCCAGCCGGGCTCAATAGGGCTCCCAAAGCTCCGAACGCTCGAGACTGCACAAAAGATGCAAAGAGTGACCAAGGAAAACTTCTGCTGGCCCTAACCCTCACATGCCACCCTTCCTAGAGCACCATCAACAGTCGGCCTACGGGTTTGCCTTTCAGCAGAAAACTCGAACGTACCAGCACTCCGCGTCCAATCTCCCAGCAGGGCTCAATAGGGCTCCCTAAGCTCCGAACGCTCGAGACTGCACAAAAGATGCAAAGAGTGACCCATGAAAACTTGTGCTGGCCCTAACCCTCACATGACACCCTACCCACAGCACCATCGACAGTCGGGCTACGGGTTTGCCTTTGACCACAAATTCGAACTTACCAGCCCTCAGCATACACTCTCATATCCGGGCTCAATAGGGCTCCCAAAGCTCCGAACGCTCGAGATTGCACAAAAGATGCAAAGAGTGACCCAGGAAATATTCTGCTGGCCCTAAACCTCACATGCCACCCTAGCCACATCACCATCAACAGTCGGGCTATGGGTTTGCCTTTGACCAGAAAACTCGAACTTACCAGCCCTCGGCATCCACTCTTCCAGACGGGCTCAATGGGGCTCCCAAAGCTCCGAACGCTCGAGACTGCACATAATGTGCAAAGAGTGACCCATGAAAACTTCTGCTGGCCCTAACCCTCACATGCCACCCTACCCACAGCACCATCAACAGTCGGCCTACAGGTTTGCCTTTGACTAGAAAACTCGAACTTACAAGCCCTCAGCGTCCACTCTCCCAGCTGGGATCAGTAGGGTTCCCTAAGCTCCGAACGCTTGAGACTGCACAAAATATGCAAAGAGTGACCAAGGAAAACTTGTGCTGGCCCTAACACTCATATGCCACCCTACCCACAGCACCATCAACAGTGGGGCTACGGGTTTGCCTTTGACCAGAAAACTTGAACTTTCCAGCCCTCGGCCTCCACTCTCCCAGCTGGGCTCAATGGGGCTCCGAACGCTTGAGACTGCACAAAAGATGCAAAGAGTGACCCATGAAAACTTCTACAGGCCCTAACCCTCACATGCCACCCTACCCACAGCACCATCAACAGTCGGCCTACGGGTTTGCCTTTGACCAGAAAACTCGAACTTACCAGCCCTCGGCGTCCAATCTCCCAGCAGGGCTCAATAGGGCTCCCTAAGCTCCGAACGCTTGAGACTGCACAAAAGATGCAAAGAATGACCCAGGAAAACTTGTGCTGGCCCTAACCCTCACATGCCACCTTTCCTAGAGCACCATCAATAGTCGGCCTACGGGTTTGCCTTTCAGCAGAAAACTCGAACGTACCAGCACTCCGCCTCCAATCTCCCAGCTGGCCTCAATAGGGCTCCCTAAGCTCCGAACGCTCGAGACTGCACAAAAGATGCAAAGAGTGACCCAGGAAAACTTGTGCTGGTCCTAACCCTCACATGCCACCCTACCCACAGCACCATCGACAGTCGGGCTACGGGTTTGCCTTTGACCACAAATTCGAACTTACCAGCCTTCAGCATACACTCTCCCATCCGGGCTCAAGCGGGCTCCCAAGGCTCCGAACGCTCGAGATTGCACAAAAGATGCAAAGAGTTTCCCAGGAAATATTCTGCTGGCCCTAAACCTCACATGCCACCCTAGCCACATCACCATCGACAGTCGGGCTACGGGTTTGCCTTTGACCAGAAAACTCGAACTTACCAGCCCTCAGCGTCCACTCTCCCAGCCGGGCTCAGTAGGGCTCCCTAAGCTCCGAACGCTCGAGATTGCACAAAAGATGCAAAGAGTGACCCAGGAAATATTCTGCTGGCCCTAAACCTCACATGCCACCCTACCCACAGCACCATCAACAGTCGGGCTACGGGTTTGCCTTTGACCAGAAAACTCGAACTTACCAGCCCTCGGCGTCCACTCTCCCAGCCGGGCTCAATTGGTCTCCCAAAGCTCCGAACGCTCGAGACTGCACAAAAGATGCAAAGAGTGACCCAGGAAAACTTGTGCTGGCCCTAACCCTCACATGTCACCCTACCCACAGCACCATCAACAGTCGGGCTACGCTTTTGCCTTTGACCAGAAAACTCGAACTTACAAGCACTCCGCGTCCACTCTTCCAGCTGGCCTCAGTAGGGCTCCCTAAGCTCCGAACGCTGGAGACTGCACAAAAGATGCAAAGAGTGACCCAGGAAAACTTGTGCTGGCCCTAACCCTCACATGCCACCCTACCCACAGCACCATCAACAGTCCTCCTACGTGTTTGCCTTTGACCAGAAAACTCGAACTTACCAGCCCTCGGCGTCCACTCTCCCAGCTGGGCTCAATGGGGCTCCGAACGCTCGAGACTGCCCAAAATATGCACAGAGTGACCCAGGAAAACTTGTGCTGGCCCTAACCCTCACATGCCACCCTACCCACAGCACCATCAACAGTCGGGCTACGGGTTTGCCTTTGACCAGAAAACTCGAACTTACCAGCCCTCGGCGTTCAATCTTCCAGCCGGGCTCAATAGGGCTCCCTAAGCTCCGAACGCTCGAGACTGCACATAATAGGAAATGAGTCACCCAGGAAAACTTGTGCTGGCCCTAACCTCATATGCCACCCTACCCACAGCACCATCAACAGTCGGCCTACGGGTTTGCCTTTGACCAGAAAACTCGAACTTACCAGCCCTCGGCGTCCACTCTGCCAGCTGGTCTCAGTCGGGCTCCCAAAGCTCTGAACGCTCGAGACTGCACAAAAGATGCAAAGAGTGACCCAGGAAATATTCTGCTGGCCCTAACCCTCACATGCCACCCTACCCACAGCACCATCAACAGTTGGCCTACGGTTTTGCCTTTGACTAGAAAACTCGAACTTACCAGCCCTCGGCGTCCAATCTTCCAGCCGGGCTCAATAGGGCTCCCTAAGCTCCGAACGCTCGAGACTGCACATAATAGGAAAAGAGTCACCCAGGAAAACTTGTGCTGGCCCTAACCTCATATGCCACCCTACCCACAGCACCATCAACAGTCGGGCTACGGGTTTGCCTTTGACCAGAAAACTCGAACTTACCAGCCCTCGGCGTCCACTCTTCCAGCCGGGCTCAATAGGGCTCCCTAAGCTCCGAACGCTCGAGACTGCACATAATATGCAAAGAGTCACCCAGGAAAATTTGTGCTGGCCCTAACCCTCACATGCCACCCTTCCCAGAGCACCATCAACAGTCGGGCTACGGGTTTGCCTTTGACCAGAAAATTCGAACTTACCAGCCCTCGGCGTACACTCTCCCAGCCGGGCTTTACGGGGCTCCCAAAGCTCCGAACGCTCGAGACTGCACAAAATATGCAAAGAGTGACCCAGGAAAACTTGCGCTGTCCCTAACCCTCACATACCACCCTACCCGCAGCACCATCAACAGTCGGCTAATGGGTTTGCCTTTGACCAGAAAACAAGAACTTACCAGCCCTCGGCGTCCACTCTCCCAGCCGGGCTCAATAGGGCTCCCAAAGCTCCGAACGCTCGAGACTGCACAAAAGATGCAAAGAGAGACCCATGAAAACTTCTGCTGGCACTAACCCTCACATGCCACCCTACCCACAGCACCATCAACAGTCAGGCTACGGGTTTGCCTTTGACCAGAAAACTCGAACTTACCAGCCCTCGGCGTCCAATCTACCAGCAGGGCTCAATAGGGCTCCCTAAGCTCCGAACGCTTGAGACTGCACAAAAGATGCAAAGAATGACCCAGGAAAACTTGTGCTGGCCCTAACCCTCACATGCCACCCTTCCTAGAGCACCATCAACAGTCGGCCTACGGGTTTGCCTTTCAGCAGAAAACTCGAACGTACCAGCACTCCGCGTCCAATCTCCCAGCTGGGCTCAATAGGGCTCCCTAAGCTCCGAACGCTCGAGACTGCACAAAAGATGCAAAGAGTGGCCCAGGAAAACTTGTGCTGGCCCTAACCCTCACATGCCACCCTACCCACAGCACCATCGACAGTCGGGCTACGGGTTTGCCTTTCACCACAAATTCGAACTTACCAGCGTTCAGCATACACTCTCCCATCTGGGCTCAATAGGGCTCCCAAGGCTCCGAACGCTCGAGATTGCACAAAAGATGCAAAGAGTTACCCAGGAAATATTCTGCTGGCCCTAAACCTCACATGCCACCCTAGCCACATCACCATCGACAGTCGGGCTACGGGTTTGCCTTTGACCAGAAAACTCGAACTTACTGCCCTCAGCGTCCACTCTCCCAGCCGGGCTCAGTAGGGCTCCCTAAGCTCTGAACGCTTGAGACTGCACAAAATATGCAAAGAGTGACCAAGGAAAACTTGTGCTGGCCCTAACCCTCACATGCCACCCTACCCACAGCACCATAACAGTCGGCCTACAGGTTTGCCTTTGACTAGAAAACTCGAACTTACAAGCCCTCAGCGTCCACTCTCCCAGCTGGGCTCAGTAGGGCTCCCTAAGCTCCGAACGCTTGAGACTGCACAAAATATGCAAAGAGTGACCAAGGAAAACTTGTGCTGGCCCTAACCCTCATATGCCACCCTACCCACAGCACCATCAACAGTGGGGCTACGGGTTTGCCTTTGACCAGAAAACTCGAACTTACCAGCCCTCGGCCTCCACTCTCCCACCTGGGCTCAATGGGGCTCCGAACGCTTGAGACTGCACAAAAGATGCAAAGAGTGACCAAGGAAAACTTGTGCTGGCCCTAACCCTCACATGCCACCCTACCCACAGCACCATCAACAGTCGGCTTATGGGTTTGTCTTTGACCAGAAAACTCGCACTTACCAGCACTCCGCCTCCAATCTCCCAGCTGGGCTCAATAGGGCTCCCTAAGCTCTGAACGCTCGAGACTGCACAAAAGATGCAAAGAGTGACCCAGGAAAACTTGTGCTGGTCCTAACCCTCACATGCCACCCTACCCACAGCACCATCAACAGTCGGCCTATGGGTTTGCCTTTGACCAGAAAACTCGAACTTACCAGCCCTCGGCGTCCAATCTCCCAGCAGGGCTCAATAGGGCTCCCTAAGCTCCGAACGCTTGAGACTGCACAAAAGATGCAAAGAATGACCCAGGAAAACTTGTGCTGGCCCTAACCCTCACATGCCACCCTTCCTAGAGCACCATCAATAGTCGGCCTACGGGTTTGCCTTTCAGCAGAAAACTCGAACGTACCAGCACTCCGCCTCCAATCTCCCAGCTGGGCTCAATAGGGCTCCCTAAGCTCCGAACGCTCGAGACTGCACAAAAGATGCAAAGAGTGACCCAGGAAAACTTGTGCTGGCCCTAACCCTCACATGCCACCCTACCCACAGCACCATCGACGGTCGGGCTACGGGTTTGCCTTTGACCACAAATTCGAACTTACCAGCGTTCAGCATACACTCTCCCATCCGGGCTCAATAGGGCTCCCAAGGCTCCGAACGCTCGAGATTGCACAAAAGATGCAAAGAGTTACCCAGGAAATATTCTGCTGGCCCTAAACCTCACATGCCACCCTAGCCACATCACCATCGACAATCGGGCTACGGGTTTGCCTTTGACCAGAAAACTCGAACTTACCAGCCCTCAGCGTCCACTCTCCCAGCTGGGCTCAGTAGGGCTCCCTAAGCTCTGAACGCTTGAGACTGCACAAAATATGCAAAGAGTGACCAAGGAAAACTTGTGCTGGCCCTAACCCTCACATGCCACCCTACCCACAGCACCATCAACAGTCGGGCTACGGGTTTGCCTTTGACACGAAAACTCGAACTTACCATCCCTCGGCGTCCACTCTCCCAGCCGGTCTCAATAGGGCTCCCAAAGCTCTGAATGCTCGAGACTGCACAAAATATGGAAAGAGTGACCCAGGAAATATTCTGCTGGCCCTAACCCTCACATGCCACCCTACCCACAGCACCATCAACAGTCGGGCTACGCTTTTGCCTTTGTCCAGGAAACTCGAACTTACCAGCCCTCAGCGTCCACTCTCTCTTCCGGGCTCAATACGGCTCCCTAAGCTGCGAACGCTCGAGACTGCACAAGCGATGCAAAGAGTGACCCAGGAAAACTTCTGCTGGCCCTAACCCTCACATGCAACCCTACCCACAGCACCATCAACAATCGGCCTACGGGTTTGCCTTTGACCAGAAAACTCGAACTTACCAGCACTCCGCATCCACTCTTCCAGCTGGGCTCAATAGGACTCCCTAAGCTCCGAAACCTCGAGACTGCACAAAAGATACAAAGATTGACCCAGGAAAACCTCTGCTGGCCCTAACCCTCACATGCCACCCTACCCACAGCACCATCAACAGTCGGGCTACGGGTTTGCCTTTGACCAGAAAACTCGAACTTACCAGCCCTCGGCGTCCACTCTCCCAGCCGGGCTCAATAGGGCTCCCAAAGATCCGAACGCTCGAGACTGCACAAAAGATGCAAAGAGTGACCAAGGAAAACTTCTGCTGGCCCTAACCCTCATATGCCACCCTACCCACAGCACCATCAACAGTCGGCCTGAGGGTTTGCCTTTGACCAGAAAACTCGAACTTACCAGCCCTCGGCGTCCACTCTTCCAGCCGGGCTCAATAGGCCTCCCAAAGCTCCGAACGCTCGAGACTGCACAAAAGATGGAAAGAGTGACCCGTGAAAACTTCTGCTGGCCCTAACCCTCACATGCCACCCTACCCACAGCACCATCGACAGTCGGCCTACGGGTTTGCCTTTGACCACAAACTCGAGCTTACCAGCCCTCGGCGTCCACTCTCCCAGCCGACCACCAGCTCCTCTGCAAATGGCAGAACCCCTTCACAAGCTGGTGTGGAGGGTCTGCAGGGGCTGCACAATCATCCCACATCAGTGCTACGAGTTGGCTTCACCCCATTAGAGCTGGTCTTTATTTTCTTGCTGTCAGATTTTCCTGTCTGCTCACTTGTAAATCAAATTGCCGTGTTCTCTGATTATCATGTTTTATTCTATTGAAAGTTACTGTTTGCACATTAGCATCTTTACAATACTATTTTCCCCACTGAATAATCATTTTCATAATCTGAAACTCAAAAGGAAACCCAAACAATTACCATGGAAGAAAGGAAAATTCTCATGGTATAAATCTCCATAGACTCAGTTAAATTTTCCCATAAATGCATATTACTTCTGGAGCTTCCTGTGAAAGCAGCAATGAGGAGAATTATTCTGCTCAGTTTTTACCTCCTGACCCTACCAAATATTTTCCTCAGCATGCTGTCAGAGGTGTTGTAAAGCTGATGCATTTGCTATTTTCTGTTTAATAGAGCTGATATTCAAATCAAGTGATGTCCCTTGTCACAAATATAATTTCATCCACTTGCCAAGAACAATGCAATAGCCTCACTGTTAGATACTGCGCTTGGTTCATTACTTTAAAATATGTTAACACTTTGTTCATAATAGGTTTGATAGCTTAAACACAGGTGCTGAATTTTAGTGGTAACAATAAGGTATTTATTTTATTTTATTTGTATCCGAAGAAGGAATAGGAAGCACAAGTACCTGGTGAGAAAGCTTGTTTTTGTGAGACTAAGTCTAGATGTGCAGCCATGCTGGATCATGCCAGCACCCTTTTTGGAGGTGAAAATGACCCTGAGATTGCTGCGGTTCCTACAGGTTTGTTATTTAAGAGTGTTAGGAAAAATACTTCAGGGGCTCTCACATACTGCATGAGTAAGTTTTACCTTTATCTGGGAAGCTCAGCAGAGAGGGTCTGCCTAGCCATAGGGCCTAAGCTATGTGCAAGGGGAGAAAATCTTAGAATCATAGAATTGGCTGGGTTGGAAGGGACCTCAGAGATCATCAAGTCCAATCCTTGATCCACTACTACTGTGGTTCCCAGCCCATGGCACTGAGTAACACATCCAGTCTCTTTTTAAATATCTCCAGGGACAGAGAATCCACTACTTCCCTGGGCAGCCCATTCCAATGTCTGATCACCCTCTCCGTAAAGAAATTCTTTTTAAT